>PVKU01002871.1:0-69177 GCA_004027475.1 Anoura caudifer
TTGTAGCCTTCATTTTTTCATCTAATTTGTGAGCAAAATCAACCAATTCTGTAAGCATCCTGATTACCAGGGTTTTGAATTGTGCATCTGATAGGTTGGCAATCTCTTCATCGCTTAGATAAATTGGCTCTGGGGCTTTGATTTGTTCTCCAGTTTGAGCCATTTTCATTTCTGGGTTTTTTTTTTGTTTGTTTGTTTTTTGTCTAGTCGTGGCTGTTATGTAGTGAGGGGTGGAGCCTCAGGTGTTCCCCAGGGTGGGACAGCCCAGTCGCTGGGTAGTGACGCTGTATGTGGGGGCGGGGTCTGAGAGGAGATAATGGCGGTTGCTTTACTCACTCTCAGATTCCAGTTCCTTTCACCGCTTCCCCTTTGCCTGGATTATCTGTGCGTGAATGTGGGACCACCCGGTCAGCCAGCTGCCTTGCACGGCCTCACTGGTTCTGCACAGTTGCCGCCCCGTGCCCGGGGTCTGCTAGTCGATGCCTGTGCACCTGGGGGCTGCCAGCTGCTGCTGCCTGTGTGCCCGCCCGCACCTCCGCTTTTTCCTGCCACGACTCCGCCCCTCTTACCAGTCTGGATGAATCGTTGTAGGACTTCCAAACAGTTTGATTTTCTGAGTTCTGGTTGTTTTCTTGTTTCTAAATCTTTGTTGTCTTTAATTTGGTTGTGAGAAGAGGCACAGTGCGTCTGCCTATGCCTCCATCTTGGCCGGAAGTCCACTTGCTATCTTTTCTTAGATATGTCTGTTGAAGGTAAAATCCCAAAGTTCCCCTATTTCAAGACTCTGGACTGTTAATTAATTTTTTAGGAGGTTGAGAAAGTATGTTGGAGAGAGTACAAATTAAGAAACTCCCTTTACCATAGATATACGAAGCTTTGTAAGTAAGTTATATTTCCGTCATTAAGTTATAAATTCAACAATGGTGTCTGTTCCCAAATGATATTTAATTGGTGGTGGTTTTTTAGCAGTCTCTTATCTCTTTTATACACAGTTGTAACTTATTTAGTATTTGCAGAATTGAATTTCAGATTTTATTAAAATATATTACATAACTCCTGTATTCCATTTATTATAATTCTACCCATTGCAGAACTAAGTGGGAAATGTGTAGTTCTTTGTAGGTGCACATCCTTTGTTCCTGGTAGTTGACACATGCACAGCAGTCTGTGTGGACTTGAAACCATCCAGTCCTAAGGCTGTCAGAGTTGCGAAGAGCAGCTTCTATCTTATCCTTGGGATAGAATCCCTGCACTAGAGTTCTCCAGGGAAGGAAAATCAGCTGATTTTCTTAAATTATCTGGCCTATTTTAAACATGACTAAGGATCTCTTGTTAGAGTGACTTTCTCCTATTAAAAGACTGAGATTACTGTGAAAAGTGGAGCCCAATGGAATCAATCACATCATTAATATAACAACTCATATCCATTCCTAATACTTCATAAGTATTGAGCATCTTCTGTGTGCCAGACCATACTGTAAGCATAGGAAAAATTGTGATAACTCCATGACCAAGAAAGAGAAAGAGGCCATGCAGGTGGAGTTTATATTCATGTAGCACAAAAGCTGTTTACCAGTAGCTTTCACATGAACTATCATTTAAGCCTCGGTAAAACTGTGAAGTTGGAGTTCATTTTCCATTTGAACATTAGGAAATTGCATTGAAGAAGTGACTTGACTCTATGACTCAAAGCCTGGTGCCCTTTCTGCTATGGTGCACTGTGTTGGCTGTGTTGATGTGTGGTTTCCTGTTTTTCGAGAATTACAGCTTGACTCTAAAATATAAATAATTGTTTCCCCTTAGCTAAGTAATTCTTTCAGATCATTACAGGAATGAAAAGTATGTATTTTCATTTAGCATTCTGGACATATATTTGTGACTTCAAAGAAAAATGTTATGCAGACCTATTAAACAGATATGGTGTTCATTTGTGTTGGATAAAGATCCTTACCTTCCTAAAAATTAAATGCAAGGGTTTGTAAATCATCTCCCTTAGTGCTTGAAATATGTGGTGTGGTTATGAAGAGTCAGTTCACAGTCCTATATAAATCAGGATATAACCGTACCATTTCTTTCAATCTTATAGAGTCGGTGAATTACAGTATAGTAGTGGTTCTCAAACTTATAGTAAGCATCAGAATCTTCTGGAAGGCTTGCTAAAACATAGATGTATCTCTACTCCTCTCCCCCAAGTTCCTGATCTACCAGGTCTGGGGTAATGCCCAAGAATTTGTACTTGTAATATGTTTGCAGGTAATGCTGATGCTGTTATTTCTGGAACTACACTTTGAGAACTACTATTAGTATGGCAGAGAATTTAAAGTATGGTTCTGAGCCAGACAGCTTGGACTTGAATCTTGGATATGCACCTACTAGCTGTCAGACCTTCAACAAATTACTTGACTTCTTGTTAAGGACTCTGAAGGCTCTGAAATTTTACCCTATTTTCAAGCTAACAAAGTTAACCTGCCATGTTTCATGGATTCCTGGGAATGACTTTATTACTAACTCACAATAGCTGTAGCCAGAGTGTCAACATTTTCTTACACTGGTTCTCTAAGTCCCAGTTTCCAAAAGGAGATGTGGAGAAGAGCCAAGTGACACCTGCAAGTGGGTTGCATTTCAGGAGAAGAATCCTGAGTTTAGGGAACCCTAATCTTTTATAATGGGCAATAAGTATGCCTGCCCTTTGCTCCAGAAGGACACATTATCTTGATGACAATGGACAGTGAACATGTTGTTCTTTGCTCTGGAAGGAGACACTCTATTTTCCAAGGCTGTTCTCTGTACAAGCATCTTTAAAGATTGGCTGGAACAATGGCATTTGGTGTCTCTGCTTGTACAATGTACAGAGTTGCCACAGACCCAATGAGGACTGGCTCTCATCATACAATAGGGCTAACAACGTAGTAGTATCTCCCTTATTGAGTAGTTGGGTAGACTAGAGGTACTAAGATTTGGCAAGTATTTGGAGCAGAGCATAAGTGCTATATAAATGTTTCCTACTATTACTCCTGAAGGGGAAAAAATATGTTTTTCAATGGTAACTGTTGTCTTATAGGATGAAATAATTGATTTGCCAAGTATCCCTAACTTTGAGTTTGTTCCAAGAAACTTCTTGAAGGGGTCTAAATTCTAAGATGGGGCTAATGCGTTGCATGACATTTTATCAGCCCATGGGGAATGAGGCAGCAACATTTAGATACTAATATTCATGTGCTCTCCCATGTTTCTCTACCTCTTTATGGTTACACAGAATTACATGACTAATTCTGTCCATTGGGCCATCTGTGGGAGTAATGTGTATTTCTGGGCTGAGGTATATAAGTGGTTCTTATGAGTACCCTCTCCCCAAAATGTCTCTTGTTACAGTAAACTGTGAAGCCACACATTTTGTGATAGTGGAGCTTCCAATAGCTTGGGTTTCTCAAAGTGGAGAAAAGCTCCTTACCCTCTTCTCTATCTCAACACACCAAATGCAATGGGTCTAAAGAATGAGCACAAGCCCTGACTGATGTGGCTCAGTAGGTTGGGCATTGTCCCACAAACCAAAAGTTCGCTGGTTAGATTTCTGGTTAGGGCAATGCCTGGGTTGTGGGTCAGACACCCAGTTGGGGGCGTGCAAGAGGCAACTGATCGATGTTTCTCTCCCTCTAAAAATAAATAAATTCTTTAAAAAATATGTTTAAAAAAAGAATGAGCATGAAACAATTCTTTGTTCTATCAAGCCACTACAATTTTGGGGTTACTTTGCTACTAAAGCATAACCTAGACTATCCCAGCTGTATTCCAGTGCCTATAATAACTGTCTATTATGAGAAAGTTGACAGCCAATTATTTTAAAATATAGACTCTGGGTATGTATGTGTAAAGCTAGACATGGAGCTTGCATTCCATTGAAGAAATATAAGCAATTAACATCTATCTATCTATTTAGCATAAGTTAATTTCAGAGAGAGTTCAGTACTATGGAAAAATGGGTGACCAACACTGCTATTTAGGAAAATGCCCATTCCCATTTTGTTGTTGGTGTTGTTGCTAAGAGAACTTTAATTGTGTTTGTGATTACATTGTACCCAGCCTCAAGTGACAGACTGTGTTTGTTCTCAGCCAGCAATGACAGTTTGTATCCTGATTTATCTGTCTTCCCTACAGCTCGAGGCCATGTGACCTTGTTGTAGTTTTTTTTGTTAGCCAAAGTTTGGGGGAAAGATTTTTCTTTTCTGACTAAAGGAGGCACAGCCACAACATTCTCTCATTTTCTTCCTGTCTGGAGTGTAGATCAGATGTCGGGTTAGGTCAGCAACCTTTTTGTACCATGAAATGACAAACATAAAGACAACATGCTGAATATGGCAGAGTGGAAGGAGACAGAGTTTCTGATGGCCTCACTGAACAGCTAAAACTATACTAATAGCTACTGTCTTCCGGACTTGCTATAGGAGAAATACCGAATTTTTTGGACCATAAGATACACCAAGGTTTTAGAGGAGGAAAATAAGAAAAAAATTTTTGAAGCAAAAAATGTGGTAAAATATTTAATAACATAAATAACATCAGCCAGACTATAAGACACCCCTCTTCCTTCCAATCTGGGGACTAAGTGCATCTTATGGCCCCAAAACTACAGTAATAAACCTCTGTTAATTAAGTACTTGTTACCTGCAGTGAGATACATCCCTAACCCACACAGAGTATAATGGAATAGGGAGGAGACAAGGTTGGAGGGTGTGGCCGAGGGCACCACTGTGCGGTGTTAGCTATTGCAATCAGGGAACACATCATTGAGTTGAGACCAGAACGGTGAGAGGGAGTGAACAGATGCAGGGTGTGTGTTTGTGTTTGGGGTAGTGCCAGAACCTCCTTGAACAAATATTTGAAGTAGAGAAGAGATAGTTGGGGCCATTGTATTCCATTAAGGATTTGTGAGCTCCTTGGGGCATTGGAGAGCTAAAGGAATTTTTGGTGATCTGGTCAGTTTGGAGTCCCCAGGAGAATTCAGATGAAAACAGTGTGACCCATGACTCACCTCTGATGCATTGCCAGTTACCAAGAGACTGTTATTCCTGGAGGGTATGTGTGGGGAAGGGGAAGGGAAGTAAATCTGACGAGGGACTACTGACAAGTCCACCGATAACTGGGCACCAGACAGTTATTGTCCTCATATTTTCCTTTGGAAACTGGGTCACAGTCTTGGGGGTCTTGAGACCCACCTAGCTGCTTGTCCAGTTGAAAAGCCTCTCTAATGTGTGAATTCTCCAGAGTATTGCTTTGGTTGGCAGAAAAATAACCAGAACAACTACTGCCATTTATTGAGAGCTGACCATGAATTGGCCATTATGCTAAAAATATTACAAACATTTTATTTAACCCTGCAGCAACCCCATGAAGCCCCATATTGCTGATGAGAAAGCTGAGACCTTAGAGAAGAAGAGCAGTATTTTCTTGAGGTCATGTAGCTAGCGGGTTGTAAAGCAGGCCTTTATCTGACATGTCATAAAAAAAGACTCCTGAGAGGAGGTACCCTGGAATGTGCCAGCTTCAGGAGGCACTTAATGACCTAGAACATAATATTTGAAAATATCCTGAGTCATATTGTACACTTCTTCTTCCCCTTTTTTCCCCTTGTAATTATATATGTGCATGATGTATCTATTACACTTTTTTTTTTTTTTAACTTAAACTGTTTACCTGCTATTTGGGGGAGAAAAATAGTTTGATATACAGAAAAATTTTATTTCTGAGTAAAATCTGCATTGCAAGAGACTGGAAGGACCACTGAAGGGTCACTTGAATATACTTGGTGAGGTACATTTCTAAATGAAATATAGTTTGTTTCACTCATATAAAATTTAATGTGGACACTGCTGACTTACATAACAAGAGCTGCTATGTATTAATACCTATGATGTATCAGTACGATAGGCATTTTAGCTAGATTATATAATTCCCTTCTTAGTAACTCTGTAAAACAGGCCATTTTCTCTCACCCAGACGGGAGCACTGAGTCTGGTAAGGCTTCATTCGCCCAAAGTGATCACCACTCTCACTGCAGCCTAGTCTCTGCTGTCCAGCACTGTCCTGTTTTTAAATAAGAGCCATGTTGGTGTCTTCGCTGTTTTTTTTAAATGAGAGGATTTTGAACCTCCATTTATTATTCCATTTTTTTATGATTTAGTGAAAATAATACAAAAATGTGTGAAAACTTCAGGAAGACCCAGTTTCAGTATTTATAGACCAGTATAGTTCCCCCCAACCCCCATATTTAGAGAAAAAAATGTTTACACAGGTAATAAAGACTTCACTGCATAAAGAATAAGAGGTGCACTTTTTCAGAAAAGCAACTACTAGCAAGCATAAGGGCATGCCTGCTTGGGTGTGTGCATGAGTGTTTGCGTAAACATAAACATGAAGCATTTTCTTTTTAAACAGAGTGGCTCACATTGTCCCCCCCTCCACTCCCCGCCCCCCCCCCGCCCCAGCACACACAGTATACATTTTGTTCAGCATCTTGTTTGGATAAACCTGCTCTTTTGGTGTTACATTGCATGTTGTGATGTATCCTAGTGGATTTAGATATTTCTGTCTTGGTATGTATTACATTGTTATGTTTTCTTCTTACCTAAACAATATTTTGTTGTGCTTGCCCCTTGGTAGATTTGTGACTGTATTTTTAAGAAAGATACTTTGAAGGAGCATTGCTAAACTGAGATATATACAAATTTTCTTTCTTAGCGGTGGTTGGATAATACTTTCCTGACCACAGCAGGTGCCCACTCCAACCTGACCTTGTATCTGAGTTGCACAGCTACTCCATGCAGTTGAGCAGCTCATACACCAGCACCTACACAGCCTTTCATGGGCTGAATTGAGTTTTTCTGTGAGACTTACCTGAGAGAGTCAATAATCCAGTGATTCAGCCTCCTTGCCCCATGCCTCCCAGCAAAGTTGTGAATTTCAGTTGCACAGACAAGTCCCTACCTGTGGCCAGGGGCCAGATCCCTCAGAAAATGTCTCTTTCACGTTGTACTCCACCCACTGTCCAACAAGCCAGTGATGGCACCCTGGGGGTTTGGCTGAATCCTTTAGTCAGTCTTAGATTTGCCCTTCTCTAGGACCATTTTTTTTTTTTTTAAATAGACTTTTAGAACACTCTTAGGTGCATAGCAAATTTGAGATGAAGGCACAGAGATGTCCCATTGTGCTTCTGGCCCCCACACATGCGCAGCTTCCCCCATAATCAGCATCTTCCACCAGAGTGGTGTATTTGCTACAATTGATGAGTCTGCTTTGACACATCCTTATTGCCAGAGCTCTGGACCATTTTTCACTATAGATTATGGCTTGCTCCTCACTTCTTTCTAAGTCTTCCTGCAATTGTTACATTCTTGGACCACTTTATATAAATTACAACACCTTACCTCATTTCCTCTCTGGCTGTATACTTTGTTTTTTCTATAGCACCTTTTATTTTTTGTAAAGATTTTGTTTATTTTTAAATCAATAAAGAGAGGGAGGAGGAAGGAAGGAGAGAGGAAGAAAGAGAGGGAGAGAAACATCAATGTGTGGTTGCCTCTTGCATGCCCCCTTCTGGGGACCTGGCCTGCAACCCAGGCATGTGCCCTAGACTGGGAATTAAACCAGCAACCATTTGGTTCACAGGCAGCACTCATTCCACTGAGCCACACCAGCTGGGGTTCTATAGCACCTTTTAGTACTTCACATCTACATACTATGTTTTGTTTTTTACCTCCTGTAGTTTGGTTGCTGAACTAAGATGGTGGCAGGTCTGTTTCCTTCACTCTCTTGTTTTCAGTACCTGGCTCAGAGTAGCAGCTCAGGAAATATTTGTTGGCTCAGTGAGTAAATGAATAAACATTTACTAAGGACCACTGTTTCAAGTTGGCATCCCTCAGCAGCCCAAACTGTCCTTTCACTCTCTGCCAACAGGCCCTAGGGGTGAATGTTGTTGGGCTGCAAGCAAGTGGGGCATCATCACAGGGAGGTTTGTGTGGGAGACTATTGTCACAGGCTTTTCAACAGCCCTCCCAGCATTAGGAAGGTTAATGCCAAAATGAATAACTATTTTGTCAATCACTTGCTGGGCACCAGCCCTGCATGCCAGGAGAAAGTGAGAGGGCAGCAAAGCGGGGGAGGTGGGGAAGAATGGGTTAGAAGGGAAAGAGAAAACGATGGGGGGTTGGGGAGAGAGGAGGAAATTGAAGATAGAAAAAGAGAGAGGGAGAAAGAAGTAAAAGTGTGTTTGAGAGAGGGAAAGTGAGAGAGAGAAAGACTGGGGGAGGTCAGATTTGAGTTGGAGAATTTAGGAAACTTGCCTAGGACCACTATAGGCAGTTGGAGGAGTGACCAACCTCAATTTAGGGATTTCCCAGTGTGAGTTTAATTAGAACATTTGCAGCATCCTTGTTTCCTTTGGGGGGACCAGGGAGGAAAGAGGAGTAACAAATGATATCTACTCACATGGAAACATCGTAGCCTTCAAGTCAGCAGTTTTCATTTCAGAGAGGATGAGATAAAAGACCTTATCAGGAGACAGAGTGGAGCTGAAGGACTGTGTTTAGTGTTTCAACCTCAGCCAAAAGTATAACACCGTTCTTAGACATAGCATGCAGCTAAAATTGTTACAAGTTTCATATAGAGTTTCCATTTGTATCAAATAGTTTGTTAAATCTATATAAGATAATTTAGTAACATACCCTTTGCCTTGAGGATGTTTGAAATAATAGTAACTATTTAAAGCAAATTAGAGTAAGTGAAGTAGATTTACAAACACATGCAAGAAAGGGAAAAGGAAGCAGCTGTTGATAGTGTTAACTATAGACAGAGAGGTTGTTTCTAGAGATACACCAGATAGTAGCAAGGCCATCTGCCCAGGTTGGATTTAAAAATAAAGAAATCAGTCCTGTTAGGAGAAAATGCTCAAGAATTGCCTTGGGGATTAATTAAGCACCTTTTATGGGTGGAAGTAAAATCTTAAGATTGGATTTTACTGGGGCCTGCTTTGTTATTTTATTAAGTGTTGAACTCTTAATGTAAAGAACAGTGTTGATTGCCTTTTTCTTGATTACTTTACCTTTCTTCTTCTTGATTCTGGTGAGGATGCTGACACAACCTATTATCTTGGGCAAATTACTTAAAACTGAGTTTTAGCATTTCTTATCTCTAAAATGGGGCATTAGTTCTACCTTGCAAGTTTATTGTAATGTTTACATGAAATGTCATTTTTAAACAGTTTAACACCATGCTTGGCACATATTAGACACTAGGGAAATGTTATTTTCTTTACTCCTTCTCATGATAAACTTGTGGACAGTTTTTCTTGCTAAAATGGCTTTGATTGGCAGCCTCAAAATTTAAAAAAGTGCATTTCACTTTTGATATATGCTAGCTGATTTATTCATGCAGCTTGGGAGTTGGTAAAGGACCATTCTCTAATTCAAATGAGAACTTTGAATTTTGTCCCCAGTAAGATTTCTTACAGGTCAGATGTGCCTGTGAGTTTACTTATGGACTGATATTCACAAGCTCTTTCTCTTTCAGATGCAAAGACTTGTCACTTTCCACTGACTGGTGGCAGCAATGGCATTTACTGAAAGAGTTAACAGCAGCAGCAACAGGTAACTAAAATCTGTGATTCAAAGATAAGCTATCTAAATTTATAATCTAATTTTAAAAGAATAAATTTGCTCCTTTTTATTTTTGCAACTTCTGAACTCTCTGGTGCATGAAAATGTGTGAAAATTTTAGTTTTCTCTACATGAAGTCAAACCTCTTAGACTAGCTACATGCTTTCTTTAAATCTAGTACTTCAAATCTAGTACAATTCATTTCTTTAACATGTTGATACTACATTAGATCAACATCCTAATTCAGTGTTCAAGATACTGGTCCACATAGCGCTGATTTAGGAGATATGCACATGTTCATCATGTGTTAAAACAAATACTGTGATGAAATCAATCTTATCATGAGACCCTTGAAGGAGGGTCTCATCATTGCATTTTCTGACTTTCACATTTTTCTGTCTAACTTCACACATGCAGTTAACTGCTTTCTTGTATACACTATATGACCAGTGTTGATTTGGGGGTATATTCACTTTCTGAAGCAGTTATTAAGAATAATTCACTTTATAGCCAGGAAGCATTCTTAATAACACTGATTAGGTTTTTAAAATACTATTAGATACCCCAAAACATATTAAGCATGAGACATGTAGACTCAAATTTAATTACTATTTACTGAGTAGTAATAGATGATGGAACCTGTCCATCCTGGGTGTTTTCCTCATTCCTCCCTTTCTCTGTTCATTTAAGAAACTCTTTATCCCAGGTCACTCTGGTACTGCTATTACATGTGGTGCACTCTCCTCCCCTACAGAAGAAGGCATGTGACCCAGGCTGCAGCAGTTCACGTTCTGTTAGCGCCTGGGGGGAAACTGTTGTCATGTGTCTTTGCGCATCATGTGCATCATGTCAGGTTGCACATATGTTTTACATTTTTATGTAGTTAAACCTCTTGTCCTTTATGCATTCTGGTTTTGATTGTGCTTGAGTCTTTCCTACTCCAAGACTGAAAATAATGTCACATGTTCTCTGCAGCGCTTGAATCGTTTCTTTTCTTTTCTTTTTTTTTTTGTATTTAAATCAGAATTTGTAAGCTGGTGGCCTATGGGATAGATCTGGCTAACAGATGGGTTTTTGTTCAACCCCTCACAGTGTTCTAAAGAGGTATATATGCCCATGTTTTTTACATAACTATCTAGACTTCTATCTTCTCTTAAGAAATTTAAGGTTTAACATTGGTTGTGCATTGCCATAAAGAAACACTCACGATTGAAGAGCTATTGCTCTTTTAGACAAAGCATGAACTTTGTAATTCAGAACTTTCCAAGTGGTATGTCATCAATATTTTTCAGGTGTGCTAAGATGTTGATTTCCCCCTCAGCCTCCAGGTCAACCAGAATTCCCACCTGATGTCCTCCTGCAGATATCTGTCAGTTGTCGGCTTGCCCAGAGATAATTTGTATATATTGTTAAAAAAAAAAAAGTTTGGAAAGCATAGATGTTTTCTGGTTCACTACAATTCCCCCACAGCTCAATTCACACATTTAGTTAGCTGCTTAGCCCTCTTAACTTGCCTGCGATTGTGTAGTATTTTGATCCACCTGGAATTAATTTTAGTATAAAGTATATGTTGCAAATTTCCATATTAATTTCCATATTAAGAAAATGAAAAAGCCCAGGGAATATTAGCAAAACATTTTTTAATGTGAATGGCTAGCTCATTGTTTTAAACATAATTTATTAAATCATCTGTCTTTTCTCCACTTATTTGAGTGACATATCTAAATCCCATCACATTCAAATCTACTGCTGGACTATAGTTACATTGATTGTTTCTCTGGCAATGGTGCCATACTATTTTATTCTATTTTTATAGATCCCAATATTCAGGCAAATTCTTTGACAGTACTTTTCATTTTTAGGATTTTCATAGCTAGTTACACCTGATTACATTTTCTTGTATTCTCTGATTTATTATTTTCTAGGAAAATTATTGTTGGCATTTTGATTAGGGTCCCTTTGAATTCATCAATTAGGGAGTGTTGAATTCTATAGAATATTAAATATGGGCCTTCCTACAAAAGAATCTAAATTTCAGATGGATGATAACTATAGAGAATGAAGAAATTTTAAATTTCAATTGTAAGATTTTTGTGGATATTGGATTTTTAATAAATTTCTAGTAGTTGACATCGCATCCAATATAATTGTGGTAGAATCAATTAAGTCAGTATTATGAAAAACAATCACAAACAAAAATAGATAAAAACAGTATTATCTGTGGCAAGATTAAAAAGATATTTTGTATTCTATTATTTACATGTTTTCTATTGTTGCTAATTAAATAGGTGACTGCCCTTTGTAGTAACATTCTAGCAGTTACAGAATTGTTTTTATTATTTGTTACATTTATCTTTCTAGTTCCTCCTCTCTCTGATGTGCTGCTTTTAATTTTAATACCAGTACAAGTGATAAGCTAGGGGGAATCCTAAATGGAGCTGTTTTTAATTTTCTTAAAGATTTTTATTTATTTATTTATTTTTAGATAGAGGGGAAGTGAGGAAGAAAGAGAGGGAGAGAAACATTGATGTGCAAGAGAAACACCCATCTGTTGCCTCTCGCAGGCCCCAAACTGGGATCCTGGCTGGCAACCCAGGCACATGCCCTGACCGGGAATCCAACCGGCGATCTTTTGGTTCGCAGACCTGAGCTCAATCCACTGAGTGACACCAGCCAGGGCTGTACCTCTGTTTTCAATATATACCAACAACTCACTTGTTTGACTGCTTAATCATGATAGGCTTTAATCTTTTAGTAGTTCAGAAGAAAACATCAAATTTATGTGGCACTCTTCCTGGACTAGCACATATTTTAAAGGAAACAGATGTGTATTGAAGGTGCAACGCTAATTACTCAAACTAAATAGAAGTCTGAGTGTGAACCCCTACTTTGTTCAGGGCTATCAGAAGTCACAAGCATGGACAGAATATGAATGCAATGTGTAAAGACAGTGTTTTAGTTCTTATAAATAATAGGCTTATTCTGTGATTTCCAGATTTATCAGCACTTAATATTTCCCCCACCTTCCTTCCATTCCCCTTTCTTTTTGTTCTTTCTAAAAATTGTTTTCAGGAGTATAACAAACTGAAAAGGACAGACATATTAGTACAGTTCAGTGCATTTTCACAAAGTGAACACATTTGTGTAACTGATCAAGTGACACCGCCATCTCTCCAGAGCCCCGCCCATCCCTTCGAGCTCCCACCTTCCTCACAGTCTGGCACTGTGCTAACTTGTAACACCATGGATTTGTTTTGCTTGTTTTTGAATTTAATTAACCATACTCATATGCTATATTGTTTTCGGTTTTCTATTCAGTTTCGGTGTTTTTATGTGTATATTTCATAAATTTAAATGTTTTTAACACTTAAAAATCTTTATAATAAAATGTGTTCTATGTTAACATACTATATCAACATGTTATATAATCAATTTTAAATTTTTGTTAATTTTATTATTTTTTTTAAAAATCCTCACTGGAATGAGGAAGAGGAGTGGGGGCTGGGGGAGACAGAGAGGGAGGTCAATGTGAGAGAGAAACATCGATTGATTGCCTCCCATACGCGCCCTAACCAGGACTGAACCCACAGCCTAGGTACATTTCCTGACTGGGGATTAAACCCACAACCCCAGCCAGTATGGAACAACACTGCAACCAACCGAGCAACCTGGCCGGGGCTAATTTTTTTTAATTTTATTTTTCCAGCAACTTCCATAGTCTAATATGGTAATATAATTATTCCCACTTTTTTACTTCTCTGTCTTCTACTCTTCAACTATTAGCTCTGCTTTTAGTTTTAAATTTCCAGGTCGATAGCACATTTTATAGTTATCTGGGCCCTTGAAAGCTTTGTCTTAAAATTGACAATAAACATTGAAAACCCAATCGCTATCATTTACATCATTTTGAACTGGAAGCAAACTAATACTTAGGGCATCATTTCTCCTCTGTGGATTCAAAGTCAACCCAAGTACCACTTGAGAGAGAAGGTTCATGTCGATTAGGACAAATGAACTCTTACCTTTTGCTGAGTAAATTGTTTAAATGAATGCCACATTTTAAATTGCTTTATCTTTGAAAGATGCTTTTGTTTCTCCTGGCGTTTTCTGTTTTTGTTGTTGTTGTCAAATGTTTTTTAATTGAAATATTTTCAACTATTCAATTTTCAAATATTTGAAATATTTCCAACCATTTCAGTTTCCCAGCCTGTGTCATTATTCTTAACTGGCCAGGCCTCCCCTGCACCACTGTGGCCTTGTCATGTGCTACCATGAGGGAGATGGGGCCAGCACTCCAGCCCATAGGCCAGGCAGCCTCCAGGGCCTCTTCAATGACTCCAGAGAGCTCTCTAGCTAAAAGTTGGCACCACATCTGCTGGGCAGTGTTGACAGTCTCATCAAAAGTGGCATTTCCACTGTGCTTAATGTTTTGAGGCTTCTTTCTGTCTCTTGGTGTTGGTTTGAGGGCTTTATATGGACAGATTCTTCTGTGTGTGAGTAAATCAAGGTCCTAACTTCCAGATGCTTACTAGAGAGATTTGATGAGCAGGGCAGAAGGCACTGCTTCCGTCTGGGCCTGTCTGTTCTGGACGGTCAGTTTCACTGCCATCCTCAGACCTTCCCATCACTGGTTGCTCTGTCAATGCCATCACCAACCAGGGGGTCATACTTTGGGGGGCAGGGCAGACATGGCACCTACTTTCCCGCTGGTGTGCTTCATTCAGGTGCACAGCTTTGATCTCACTGGTGTCTGACTTTAGTGGCATCGTGGAGGAGGCTGCTGTTGGATGAACCCAGATTCAGCACAACTGAAGCAAGTTGCACCTAGGCCGCCTCTAAGCCAAAAGCCAAAAGACTTCCTGGAGTTTTTAATTACTTTTCTTTTTCTTTACTGAAAGAGAGAACCTGCCTTTTTGCCACTAACTCGTTCTCCTTCTTACCCTTCTGTACCTATTGCTTGAAATCTCTCACTTTCTTATTGGAATTCTGAAACTAAAATTAAATTTTATTTTTTTCCAATCACAGTTTACATTCAATATTATTTTCAGAATTAGTTTTTACAAAGTGTGTGTGAAATTACATTCTTCTGAAATTGAGGCGAGGTAAGCAAAACCAGCAAATAAAGTTGGATACATCCTGGGAAAATTTTACTTGGTGATGGGGGGAAACATGTGAAGATAAAACATAAGAATGAAAGAAATTATATTTCAAGACATGTCACCAGATTTTGGGGACATAATTTTATTGTTTTCTGCCATTAAGGGCTGTAAATGTTTGAGGAGATCTTCTGATATGCTTTCTTAGTATTTGAGGAGATTTGAGGGATTGAATTTTGTGAAGCTTGAATCGTATTATTATAGGTGGTCCTGATAGTTCTCCTTCCCAGGAGAGTCAGAAACAAAGTGTAACTCTAATTGAGAAGAGTCCTCGCTTAGTGAGGAAGCTACAAGGTGTTAAGCTGATTAACACCTATTATATGGACAGATTCTTCTGTGTGTGAGTAAATCAAGGTCCTAACTTCCAGATGCTTACTAGAGAGATTAATGGCTGGAGGCCTTGTTTTCCGGAAACTGAGACAGCCTGGGCATTGTAAATAATCCACACCTGCAATCGTGAGCCGAGAAACTGGAGAGGTTTCCTGTATTTCCCAAGAAAGTCATTTTAGGCCTGATTTACAAGTGCATTAACATTTTGTATACAGAACTCATTATTTCCCTTTATTTTAGAAAATGGTTCCTAACTATTAAGGATGTCATAGTCATATGTAGTGTAAGTTACTTAGTTTGATTTTAGACTTATTGTCCCAGACTTGAAAAAATCTTTTTCAGAAATAGTTACTTCTCAAAGAAATGGTTTAATTTTGGAAAATTTAGATTAAACTGTAGAAATAGTGAGTAATTTCACCAGTTAAATCCACCTGATCTATTAGTATGTGTGTGATACAGCAAGCCCAAGTGTGGGGCTCTAGCAGGACAGACAGCTTGTATTTAGATCTCTGACGCTTTGGTTACTTGGGACAATTGCTCAACTTTTAAAGCCTGATTAAAATGGGGATAGCCCTGACTGGTGTGGCTCAGTGGGCTGGGCATTGTCCTGCAAACTGAAAGGTCACTGGCTTGATTCCCAGTTTGATTCCTGGTTTGATAACCGGTCAAGGCACATACCTGGGTTGTGGGCCAGGTCCCCAGTTGAGGGAGCAGTAGAGGCAACCGATCAATGTTTCTCTCCCTCTTTTTCTCCCTCCTTTCCCCTTTCTATAAAAATATAAATAAAATCTTTTTTTAAAATGGAGATAAAGAGAATAATGCATGTCAAGTGCTCATTACCAGGCCTGGTATACTATAAATCCTCAGTAAATTATTGAAGTGCACTACTCTGCTGATAGTATGGGTTTCAGGGTAGTTAGTAGATTCCTTAATTCTACTTGGAGGGGAAAGTCTTCGTTTAGAGGAGACTCTGGATTGAAGGGATTCCTTAGTGAGATACTCCAAGAGTAGAATTCAGAGGAAGCCGACCATTAGAGGAAATAGATTCTTAAAAACAAAACACAGTGTGTTCATTTGCAGGACATGTGGACGCACTTACAAGTTTCACTGTGGTGTGTTTGTTTATTATTGGCTATGGGGTTGTCCTAAATCACAAAGTATAAGAAAACCCTGCTGGGTAGTATTGCCTTTTCTACAAGCAACATAGTTGTTTTTGTTTTGTTTTGTTTTGTAGTGACCAACGTTTATTTTAAAAAAAAACAAATGGAAATATAAGTCAATATAGTATATATAAATTCGAGTGTATGTCTGTGGTCACAATATAAAATGTATTTCTTACCGTGTATCACAGTTTTTTTATTTAAATATATTTTATTGATTATGCTATTACAGTTGTCCCATTCTCCCGACTTCACTCCCCTCCACCTTGCACACCCTCTCTGTTTTTTTTTTAAACCAGTTTATTGGATATAACTTTTGTGTCATTTTAAGTATACACTTTAATGATTGTTAATAAATTTGCTGAGTTGTGCAACAGTCTCTACAATCCAACTTCAGAATTGCATCCCAAATAGACACAACTGCCTATTTCCTACCTTCAGCTACAGGCAACATTAATCTACTTAATACTTTTGCCTGTTCTGGGCCATATTAATGAAGTCATATAATATATGGTTGTTTGTGACTGGCTTCTTTCACTTAGCATAAGATTTTCAAGATTTGTCTATGTTGTAGTATGTGTTGATATTTCATTTCTTTTTATTGCCAAATATTCCACTGTATGGATATTTCAATGTTTTGTTTACTATTCACCAGTTGATGGACATTTGGGTTGTGTCCACTTGTTGGCTGTTATGGATAATGTGTTTTCATTCATTCAAATATGTTTTCATTCTTTGGCATAGATATCTAGGAGTGGAATTATTTTCTTGTAAGGTAGATTTGCGTTTAGAGTCATCTTTAGAGTATTCAAAGTTCGCAAGTCAGTGTGTGCCCATGGGTTGGTTTCAGGTTTATTTGAACATGGTTTTTCTCTTGGCCTTCAGCCTGGAACTCTACTAATGCTGGGAGTTGAAAGAGAATGAATTAATATTTATATAGCACCTTTAATAAAATGGACAGTAGTCCAGATAGGTGGTATTCTGTCATTTTAGGTGACACTTTGGTCCATGGTGGTGGATCAGAAAGACAGTGAGCTGAATTGTTTAAGATTATACCATCTTTGTAGGGGGCACTAATTTTATACTATTCTGATTTGGGGAAGAACTTTTCTTCTTTTTGAAGGGCTTCACTTATAAATCATTGTCTTCTGAAGCTGTAGTAGTCAGCCTCATGTAAGTCTGGAATAGCGGTAGGAAAAAGTGAATTTCAATTCTAGTTTCCTGTTTTTCAGAGGCATGGAGGACATTATTTCAGAATCTGAGTTTTGTTTCTGTCCCTATGATAAACCTGGAAAGTGGTCAGGTTAGATGGTAATAGGCTTCACTGTACTAACGGAAACAAAAGCCTGGAGAAGCTAATAGCTGAATTGTCAAGCAGATTGTAGGGCAACTGGTTTGCTGTGGTTGGGAAAATTCTGATTGCTACACTAAATAACATTTAACATATGAGGCATTGTACATTTTCATTTCTGCTTTTGACTAACAGATTATGATGCCTTCTTCATAATCTGCAATGCAGAGTGCCACCATTTTTCTTGCTTTAAATTGATTTTAAAACACTAGACATTGGATTACATACATTTACATTGGTAAGATGTTAATGGATATAGAGAACAGGGTTTGTTTTTTTTTTTTTAAGACTTTATTTTTGGACAGGGGGATGGGAGGGAGAAACAGAGGGAAACATCAATGTGTGGTTGTCTCTTGTGCGCCCCCTACTGGGGATCTGGCCCACAACCCAGGCATGTGCCCTAACAAGGAATTGAACTGGTAACTCTTTGGTTTGCAGTCTGGCACTCAATCCACTGAGCCACACCAGACAGGGCTGAAGAGGTCTTATTAAAGCTATTGGAAGAATGATGTGGTCCAAGATGTGTTAAAGAGAAGAGTGAGTCTAAAAGGGGAGAGAGAGAAAGAGACATCTTGGCCATTGTAGCAACAACATAGAATTAATTAATATTGGCCCTGATTGGCCTTGATAACCTAATTTAGTATAGACTTAATCAGAATTCTTGCCTACTTTCTATCTGCTTTTCTCTTCTTCACTGTATTTTTTTAAATATTTTATTTATTTTTAGAGAGAGGGGAAGGAGGGAGAGAGAGAAGGAGAAAAATGTTGATGTGTGAGAGAAGCATTGACTGGCTGCCTCTTGTACGCCCCCAACGGGGGACCTGCCTGCAACCCACGCATGTGCCCTCACGTGGAATTGAACCAGCAACCTTTCGGTTCGTAGGCTGACCCTCAATCCACTGAGATGAACCAGTCAGGGTTCTTCTTCTACACTTTAAAAGAAAATTTTTTTAAATCATAGAAATAGACTTTAGTAGAAGTGGAGAGAATATTTCATTAACCTTCAACCCTTTCCCCAGACTTAATGTTTTTCAGTATTTTGCCACACTTTTAAAAATTGATTCTTTTTCTTATTTTTCCTTGCTGACATAGTTTTAAGCAAATCCCAGACAACTATTTTTCACTTCTGTGTATTTATGCACATCTCTAAAAAAAAATGGTGATTTTCCTATATAACTGCATACCAGTCTTCCTACCTAATAGAATTAACATTTTGCATTCATCTAATAACTAGCCCATATCTAAACCATCCAAATTGTTTTAAGATGTCTATTAACATTGTTTAATCCTGGTTCAAGCAAACCAAAGTACCTACATTCCATTAAGTTCTGTTTCTTGAATCTTAATCTAGAGCATTTAATCTTTTTTTTTTTTTTTTTTTTTTTTTTAAGGGAGCAGTGACTCGTTGAAAAAGCTGATTCGAATGTACGTCTTACCTTGTGGATTTGTCAATTTGCTGCCTCTTAATTATGCTTAATTGTATGTGTAACTTGTTCATACACACACATATGTACACGCACATATTCTTTGCTGCTGTATACATATAGCAGCAAAGAAAGTAAGGGTTTATTTTTAGGAGTGGCCCATGCCTAGACAGGTGAACTGATATTCAAGCTCTCTGATGGCTTCTAGGGGGTGAGGAAAATCATTAATCATTAATCATTAAACTTCCTAACTAAGGAAGTTAGGGTCCTGGTCAAGGTCTTGCTCAGGGTCGTGGTCTCTACTGATTGGTTGGAGCTAGGGTGGGAGTTAGTTGATCAGTGCATTCTACCAGGAATAATTTTATCCTGAGGACTGGTGGGTCAGCTTTTGAAAATGTCTGTAGAGGCTTTTAATTGTCATAATTTAGTGCCTGGAGGTCAGTGAGCAATGCTGCCAAACGTCATACAATGCATGGGATGGCCCACCACAAAGAACTTTCTGGCTCCAAATGGCAGTAGTACTGAGGCTGAGAATCCCTGTGGCTCTGTCCCAGGTATTTCCTGTTGAATAGAAGTTAGCTCTAAAGCTCAGTTGGATTCAAGATAAGCCTTTTTGCTAAAAATAGTTGAAGAGTCCAACAGTGCTGGTGGTGTTCGGCATTTTGATCTGGGTGCTGGTCCCAACAGTGTGTCACTTTGGGAAAATGCACATGTGAGCTGTGTACCTTTTAAAGTCTGTAATATTTTGATTTGTAACATTTACTTGGAAAAATTTTCTACTCCTGCAGCGCGCCTTCATTTTCTTTGACTACCACTGTGGTTTTTAGATACATCAAAAATCTTTGAATCATCGTTCCTTGAAAGCTTCCTTATATTCAATTCCTTTTAATCTGAGAGACTGGTAAAGATGAGGAATGTGGCTGTCTGGTGACTTTTATTGGAATGGTCCTGTCTGTATGACCAAGTTAGAGGGCTGGTATATTCCTTGCCCTGGAGAGTCGCCCTAAGGGACTGACAACTACACAATAAAGTGCAAGTAATGTTTCGCCACTTGCACTTTCTAGGAAAGCTTAAAGGGAAGGGAGGGAGGGGAGAGAGAGAGTGCACCGCTTTCTAATGGGATGGCTTGAAGTGAGAAGGCTATCTATCCTTCATGAACAGTGGGATTTAGGGCAAAAAGAGCCGGAAGGCGGGAAATTCCTCGGGGGTGTTCTGGGAACCCTTGCTGGAAAGCTGTCTAAAAGCCAGCTTCTCTCCCCCATCTCTGATAAATCATTGGAAGGAAAGGCAATGGATTTTTTCTGACAGTTTGTTCTGACTGGGGGCCAGGGCTTTCTTTTGCGAATGAAAGGACTGCTGTTGGGGTCATTGAGATCATGATGAACCCTGACTGTTTTCACATCAAAGTGTGAAAGCATCTCTAGGGGTGATAAATGGGGGCTGCGGGACTCATTACTTGTAAACAAAGCTGCAGGATGACCTCTAAATTTTTTTTTTTTAATTAAAAGAAAACAGGGTTTACTAGTAGTGAGCATGGGGCTGCTCTTCATTTGAATTTTGACTCCTTACGGTGGAGAACACCTTTGTTATGGTTATCAGAAGGCAGCCACTGCTACCCCGGGTTTGTTTAGACTCAAATGCAGAATCAATGTGCTCTGCCCGGGGTGGCCCCACAGGTATCCTTAAGGGTTGAGGTTTGAAGCGCTCTGGCTTCAGCTGTGTTTTGTTGGAATGGGGCAGAATTTCTGAACCCTGTTTCTCTTGGAAGACTGAGGGCTTAGACCACTCCACTCCTTCCTCATCCAACGTTAAGAGGAATACTTCCTTAGTATGTAATGCAGAAAGAGGTCAGTTTTTAAGTAAATTCTTAGAACTTCATAAAGAAGTCTAAAGGCTATTTGTAAGTTTACATTTGAAGTTTTAAATTAATATTCCTTTTATTTGTATAGTACAGGGCTTTGCCTATGCTCAAAACCTTTGACAAAAAAAAATTGCAGTATTTGAATCCTTTATGGTCAATGCTTATGTTGAAGGCAACACTGCTTACAGTATTTAACATTTCATGTTTACATTGAAAGCGATAGTGTTAACACTATTATTAACACTAATAATATAGCATTTTATGGAACCAAGATTTAGAAACTGCTTTCCAAATTCAACCCTGCAATTGAAGGTCCACTTCAGTCAACTCCCTTCCTTGTGTACAGCTCTCCATCAGGCTTAGCTTGCTGTTTTTTCACGTGTTTTTTTTGTTGTTGTTGTTGTTGCTGTCAGTCCAAGTCCTAAACAGATTTTAAACAACTGGAGGTCAGGAGCTGCCCTTTGTAACCTGAGTATAACTAGTAAGGTGCTGGGCACTGAAGAATTCTAATGTGTTTACTGACTTTCCAAATGTTTAGTAATCACCTTCTGGGTGTATCTTCCAAACAAGTTATGAGACTTGAGAAAGGAGCAGAGATTGCAGCTGGAGGGTAGCCTGTCCTCGGGGAGTGGTTAGAGAGCCGCTGTCCTATAGCTGAGGTGTTCTCTGAAACGGGTAAGAGAGTATTACAGGCCTTCCATTCCCTTAGTGAGAATTGTGATAACGTGGGAGGCACTGCTGGTTGACACAGCTTTTGTGAGTTCAGATGCCAATGGCAGCTAATACTGAAAGAGCCATAGTGACCAGATTTTATGCTAATAATAGGTATGATTTCATGTCTACCTCACAGCTTCCTATGAGGCTGTATTTTACAGATGAAAAAAGAAAAGGTTAAGTGACTCATTGGTGGCAGATATTCAGACCACCTTCTTTCTGTCACCAAACCCAAGTCCTTAATGCCTGTCCCACATTGTCCTGGCAGAAGCTGGTGGCAGGGAAGTACTTTCTGGGCTCTGGTTGGAAACCCTGAGGCTTGGGCCAGAGAGCCTCTGAGTTGACTATTCTTTTCTGATGTCATAAAGGAATATTAGGTACAAGCTTGTTCCTGGGAGATTGCCTTAGCATGGCTGCAGTAGTCAGGGAAACATGCATATCTTCTAGTGACAGAAAAAAGCTGATACCTTTACACTGGGGTGTGGAAGGTGGGGTTGGGACAAGAAAGGACAGGAGGTGGATGGCATGACTAACAGCTGATGGAAGGAAAAGATGAATTTAGTTAAAAAATTGAAGGATGGCAGTGGCGCCCACCCTGAGGTAAGTTAGAGCCTCCCTGGAGTGCCTCTTTCAGAGCTGCTTTTACCCTTGTGACAGGCGGTGTGTGCTCTCCCGGAGAGCACTTCACAGTCTGAGGAGCATTGCACAGATGTCAGGTGGTGGCCCTGTCAATAAATCAAGCTCTCAACGGTTAGAGTTGTAGCACTTCTCGTTTTAGATTATCTTTCAGCACCCAGCAGAGATTGACTTTCCTCCAGTGAGTGCTTGATGACCAAGATATGGAATTGTCCTTAATTTAAGAATGGAGGTGTTGATTTTCAGATTGGACAGCGAGCAGAGAATGTATCTTGTCTGACAAGTACATTTTAAAATATGTGTTCCTCAGCTTGTAAAAGACCAAAGAGTAGAGATCAAAGACAATGACTGGAGTGAGAAGTGAGAATATCTGGGACAGTTCTTAATATCATTCTTTCTTTTCCATTCTCTCCTCATGTCCTCAACCTCCAGTAGTGACTCAGGTGAGCAGAACTGTCCTTATAGGCTCTCTGAGACACTGCCATTAAATTTTCACCTGGAGAGATAGCCTATGTTCAAAGAAAGAGTTGGCTTTAGAATCAATTAGACCTGGGCTGGAATTCTAGCCCCACTGGACTGTGTGATGCTGGCAATTTACTTAACCTCTCCAAACTCTACTTTCTGTCTCTGAAAATGAGAATAATAAGAATTACATGAGATAATGAATTTTTAAAAACCCAGGTGAGTGCCTACACTGAGTTGAAATTTAACAAATACAGAACAAAAGTAGGTTTACAGTTACAAGTATGTGAAACAGTTTATTCTTGTATTATTTATTAATTGTATTATTTTCTATACAAGTAACTCTAAATCTTCTTTTGCTTCACCCTATGTTTTATTCTCTTTTTGTTGACCTGCCTCTGATAATTTTAGTGTTCAGGGCCTGGAGAATTTGAACTCTGTGGTGTTCCTGAAGCCTCCAGTAGGAGGTTTAAAAGTTGGGGCTCTGTGGAGCAGTAGTAGCCTTCTGTGCCCTGAGACCAGGTCTGTGATAGGATCTGGCAGCATTCAAACTGATCAAATGTTCCTGCCCTGGCTGGTGTGTCTCAGTGGACTGAGCACCGGCCTGCAAACCAAAAGGTTACCGATTCAATTCCCAGTCAGGGCACAAGCCTGGGTTGCAGGCCAGGTCCCCAGTAGGGGCATGTGAGAGGCAACCATACATTGATGTTTCACTTGCTCTGTTTCTCCCTTCCCCTCTCTCTAAAAAAATAAATAAATAAAATCTTTTAAAAAATGTTTAAAAAAATGTTCCTGCTGACTGTGAACTCAGGCGATTATGCTGAGTTTTGCTTGTTATTATGGAATTTATATTATTAAGAGTTTGGGTGGGTGACACTATATACTCATTTCTCAGTAAAATCCTTATTAATTTCTTTTTCCAATATTACATTAAGTTTAGGGTATGTGTCAAGATAAGTGTGCCTAATTATGCGTAAAGAAAGTAGATATTTAATTAATACCTTTTACCCTTTTAAGTTAATAAGAAATCATGTATTTCCTTCAGGTTAGTTTGATTTTAAACAGAAGATCTCTTTTTGTGATAATCCAAGATTCATTCATTCATTCAGCAAAGACTTGAAGAGAGCCTTCATGTCACAGGTGTCGGCTAGGATGCGAGGGAGAGGATGGAGAGAAGGGATTGTAGGTGAGTCTCAGGTGTTCACACTAGAGCTTACATTCTGGCTGATAGACTTGAAGTGCTGATTGTAGCTCATGGGTGTTGCATCTCTACTGGGTGAAGGCATGACCATCATGTTGTTTTCATCTAATGCTTTAAATTTTTTTCAAAGCATTATTCACCATCTACTATTGCATTTTAACCTCACAGGGATCTTATAAGATAGATGGGCTGTAAGAAGTTAAATGGTTTGCCCAAGGTCCCAGAATTAATACAACTGTCCTGTCAACCTGGAATGAGTTTTCTCTCACTTTCCCAGCCCCTCTTCCTCCCCGAGTCTGTCAAAATCTTACTCATCCTTTAAGGATCTACCAAAGTAACAGTCTCACCACTTTTATTAAGTATTCAAGACTACCAAAACTTTGACAGTGCATAAGTGTAGCACAGTGACGAGAGCGAGCTTTTACAACGAAGTCTTCTAATACTGCTTTCACAGTATAGAAATTGTGCTACATCCACCAAAAGAGGTGTCTACTCAGAGACTTTAGTATTCACCTCAGGAACAAACTCCTTTGCATTTGGATTCAGATAGCTCTTGACCATGAGATCTCTGTGAGAGGAGCCATCACTGATAACAAGGTCGTTAAACTGATCTTGGATTTGGTCCATAGTTTGTGGGAGATCTTGAGCTGGAGTAAACCAGTCACATTTTCTTTCTCATCAGCATTTCTATGAAACAGCATTCAATAAACTCTTCTTCCTGTAACTCCTCTTCAACTTGTCTGTTGAATTCCTCTTCATCTTCCATCCACAAGTACTCTGTAAATGGATTGTTATCTTCGTGAGAATGAGCTTTCATAATCACATCTGCATTGATGATTTTTGGGCTGGTACTGCTGCACTTGGATCTTTCATGGTCAGAGTTATTATTATATATTTTTTTTAACCCAGTGCCTGGCAGCAGGAATGGCAGCCCATGAGTCTGTGACTCCGGTCAGCCTCTGGATGGCCGGCCACAGGCAGCACCCATCTCCCGCTGGATGCTGGATGTGCACTTTGCCCCTGGTCTCCCAAAATACTGCCTTTTTAAAAACTCTTATCACTCAAGAAATTTGTTATTTTATGTACTCCCATCTTTGCCTTTATGTCTGCCAAATTTCAGCTAATTCCTGTCTTTTCTAAATTCACCCTTCAGCACCTGCTCTGCTGTAATGGACTCAAAGCATTTCTCCTTTGTAGTGAGTGCACTGTTAAAGTTGGTCAGTAGACAGTGCTAGAGGGACATTGCTTGAGTCAGGGAAATTCTCTTTCTAGTTGTGGTTGATGCTTTTTCTTATTCCTGCTGTACACTGCAAGCATGCACTGTGCGTATGTGTCTGTCCATGCAAAGGTGCTGTGCTCCAGCCAGGTGCCTCAGAGCGTGAAGTCCTTGCCTTGGTTCTGTCAGTGCAGATGCTGGCACAGGCCTCATGCCGACAGACAGAAGCACCCAGCTCCCTCTGTGCACCTGCCATCAGCTTCGGCTTGCTTGTACCTGAGAGGATTGTTTCCTGCCGACCAGCTAGCACGGACCAGTCCCAGTGAACTTCTTTGCCATCAGTGAGCTGCAGTCATACCCTTGTCAGTGACATCTCAACCTCAGTTTGGGGGAGGCACTCCTCTTCAAAGTTTGTCCTTTCTTGAGTACCTTTTCTTACCTTAGGGTGCTCTTTAGAGTTTTCTTTATGTCTTTATTCTTCTATCATCAGTTAATGCTTTTTATATCAAACATCTCTTCACATTATTGTATGGTTTCTCTCTCCCGATTAGATCTAGATTGATACAACCTCTAGTGCTTATTTCCCTCAATGTCAGTGTTTACTTTACACATAAGATTAAGTTTAAACTTATTCCATACCAGAGGCTATTTAATTCCTTGGCATCATCTCTGTGCTTTACCAATAACCAGGGATTAATGAATGATAGGGTTTGCTGCTGCTGCAGCTGTTACTGTCATGGACAGATGCAAGATGGATGATGGTTCTAATAGGTATTTATTTTCCCTTTCTTGGAAAAACAACCCAGAGTTCTTGTTCTGTTATTCATTGGCTACCTTAGTGTTTCTGTGAAAGCCTGTAACTGTTGAAGCGATTACTGTGGACTCAACTGTTTAAAACTACATTTTAGGGTCTGCATATAAAGTCTTCAGAATTGTGTCAAGAGTGATTTACTCGTATCTGTTTGTCTTCACTGACTTTTTAAAAACAAATGGCTTTTAAGTACAGCAAGCTATATAGCCAACGGTGCTTAAAAATCATCTGTATTTCACTTTTTAGGCTCATTTGTCAATGTCATCTCTCAGTGGCTTCTTTTGTCTGTTTCAGCCAGAACCTTAGGCTTGGGTTAATGTTTAGGTTCTTCACACAGAGTTGCTAAGTTTTTTCTCTCACCATCCACAAGCAGAAGAGGAGGTGTGGAGGCTATAGGCCCTGGAGCAGAGGAGGTTTTGTTTCCATTTAGCATTCCAAGCCTATATCTAGTAAAGCAGTATAGCCAGAAAAGCAGGAATATTGCCTGTTTTTTGAAGATAGGTACTGCATTATGACTCATAGAAAAGCAACTTTGATACTTGGTATCATTATGAGACTCTTGGGTATTTTTAAAGCCTTAATAGTTATTTAGTTCATGCAGTCTGCTGGTTGACCCTTTAAGATATGCTGATTTCAGCTCATGGGTATTGTATCTGATTTCCCCTCCCCAAGCCTGACCTTCTCCCTCAGTGTATGTCTGTCATTGCTCAATTCTTTGTACCTGTCTCCCTCCCTACCCATTCAGATGACCTTTTCACACTGATGCAAGATTTCTCTCCTTATGAAGATAAAATATATTAAAACTTCCAATTCGAAAAATTAGAGGGTAATTATTTCTATGGAGAAAATTTTGTTGTTTCTCTTCAAAAGGACTCATACCTGGCATCCTTAGAATGAGGGAGTTAAGTGTTGTATTTTTGAAATACCGCTCCAGGTGAGTGTGCTATATCTTCCACACTGCCCTGAGGTAACAACTTCTGTCATTAGGGTAGGGTGTTTTTCTTTGTTCATTTTGCTCTCTACTTTAGAAACTTCCAGGGTTCCCCATCACCTACAATTCAGAGTTGGATTCCTTTAATGTGGCATTTAAACCCTTCCTCTTCTAGGCCTCAGCCATTTCTCAAGTGTCATCTCCTAGTTCTGGCCCTTCCACCAAACCTCATCCCTAGCTGTACAGAAGTTTTCACAATTCCATTTTCAGACTTTTGTCTTTCAAGTGCCATGCCTTGGCATATGCTGTGCCTTCCTCCAATCTCTGCTTCATTCATTCATTCCTTCACCTATCAGAGGAGTGCAGAGCTTGACAGGAGAATATGGGAAGGGCACCAAGATACAGGTTTGGAGAATAATCAGGGTAGGCTTCTTGGAGGGAGAGGTGGCTAGGCAGAAAATTAATGTATGTTTAAGAGCTAATCAATGGAAAAAGTTGTGTGGTGGGATGCAGAGAAGAAAAAATATATTCCAGGTAAAAGAAAACATACTTGTGAAGATTTGGGCTTAAAAAAAAAAATAGCCTGGCTGGTGTGGCTCAGTGGATTGAGTGCCAGCCTGTGAACCAAAGGGTTGCAGTTCGATTCCTAGTCAGGGCACTTGGCTGGGTTGCAGGCCAGGTCCCCAGCAGAGGGTGTATGAGAGACAACCACATATTGATGTTTCTCTCCCTCTCTCCTTCCCTTCCCCTCTAAAAATAAATAAATAAAATCTTCTAAAAAACAAACAAAAATGGGCCCTTTTGAGGAACTGAATGAACTTCGGCATAGCTCTGGAGCATAGAGCACCAGGCAAGGAAATGATCTGGTGGGCTATACTAAGAAATTTAACTTTATATTTAAGGAAATGGGAAGCATGAAAGAATTTTAAGAAGGGTAATGGTTGACATGAGTTTACAAGGTACTCTGTCAGATGGAGAATGGACTATAGTGGGCAGGAGCGGGAGCAGAGAAACCAGTTGGAGGACTATTAAGTAATCCATGGGAGAGCTGGAAGGAACCGAATGGCTTCTGGATAATTTTGGAGAAATACTGAGAATTTCTATGTAAATAGTAGGTAGATAATAGTGAAATTTCTAGGAAAATAGTAGGTAGGTTGGATGTAAAGAATGTATAAAAGAGAAAGGTCACAGACAATTCTTCATCATTTGGCTTTGTGACTGGGAGAGACTGTTGTCAGGATGGGGAAGTCTGAAGGTGTTACAGGTACTTTTGAGGAGAGTTTCAGTTTTCGATACCTCTGAAAATCCTTGCAAGTGGAGGTGTCAAGTGGGCATCAGTTACCTAAGAATAGAGCTCAGTGGGGATGGTGTGGGCTTAAGAAACACATTTATTCAGTAGAAATTAAATCACAGTTGTACATGGCATTTCCCAAGGAGAGTGAGATGAGAATGCTAGGAAGAGGAAACTTAAGTTAGCAAGAAGGCTCAAGGACATTGAGAAGGAGCTGCCAGAGCAAACCAGGAGAGTGCTGTCCTGGGGGCCAAGAGAGGATAGCACGGAAAGAGTGGGTCAGAGCTTCAGGTGATGTTTTCAGTTCCTGGTATAGTCACCTCTGCTGTTCCACTTCCCTCTCACTCTTAGGCAGTAATGGTCTCTTTCTCAAAGATGCCATCGTTTATTATGACACTTATTTTCTTAAGTTGCTTTTATGTTTATTTTCCTCACAAGAGTCTGTCATGGGACAGCTGATTAAGAGCTGCCATCTTTGTTTCTCCAAAGGCTAGCACTGTACCTGAAATTCAGATATTCACATATTCAATGGATAAATAAATTAAGTAACTTTTCAAGAAAATGTTTGCACCATGGCTGGTGTGGCTCAGCGGACTGAGTGCTGGCCTGTGAACTGAAAGGTCACAGTACAATTCTGCATCAGGGCACATGCCTGGGTTTCAGGCCATGTCCCTTGTTCTGGTTGGGGGCCAGTGAGAGGCAACTGATTGATGTTTCTCTCACACTTTGATGTTTCCCTCTCTTTCTCCCTCCCTTCGCCTCTCTCTGAAAATAAATAAATAAAATCCTTTAAAAATATTTGTTGTTTTTTGTTTTTTAAACTTTATTGATTATAGAGAAAGGGCCAGGTGATGGAGGGGTGGGGAGAGAAAACATTGATTTGTTGTTCCACTTAATTATGCATTCAAGGGTTGATTCTTGTCTGTGCCCTGTCCAAGGATTGAACCCACAACCTTGGTGCAACAATGCACCAAGAGCACCTAGAGCAACAATGCTCTAACTAACGATCTACCTGGCCAGGGCATAATTAAATAACTTAAAGATGAATGAGAATTGGCCTCTATCATTAAGAAATGGTTATGGCCCTGGCCAATGTGACTCAATTGGTTGAGCATCATCTCACAAAACCAAGGGTTGCCAGTTCGATTCCCAGTCAGGGCGTGATTCCCAGTCAGGGCACCTGCCTGAGTTGCAGGTCTGGTTTCCTATAGGGGAATATGCAAGAGGATCTGATTGATTATTCTCTCCCTCTGTTTCTCCTTACCTTCCCCTCTCTCTAAAATAAATAAAATCTTTAAAAGAAAGTAAGAAATTGTTATGTCCTTTTAGTGATTTGCCTGATATTTATCTCTTTTGATTGAGGATTTTTAAAAAATATGTCAACACTTTTTCACTCACAATGGCAGAAGTATGATATTTTGACTTCCTTATTGTCATGATGGGCAAAGACCTCAGGCACAACACTTGTGATCATACATAGGGGGCTTACACTAGGGGAAATGGCAACTCTTGTAAAAATAAGCTGGTTTGTGGGTGGTAGTAAGCTGAGGGAAAAGATTTATGAGCAACATCCTGTTCTGGGATCACTGCTGGGTACAGAAGAAGGGGATAAATGGTTGTATAAATCAAGAGGGCAGCTCCAGAAGTAAAGCCTGCCACAGGGTCTCGAGGGTACCCTTTGAGGGCATCGTTTGTATAATACATGGGTAAAGAATAGCTAGGTGGTACTCTTCTTAAGTCTGTGTGGGGGTTAGCACTGGGTTGTGGTAATCCAGGTTTCCAAAGGGGAAACAAGAGCAGGAGAAGCAGAGAACAGCACAGCAGGCCCCAGAATCCTCTAGAGTTTTATAAATGCTTGCTGAATTGTGAAGAAAAAGAGACAGTAAAGGGACCATTTGTGAGGGGGTGCAGATCACGGTGTTCATTGGTCTCAGGCCTCACAGGTACCTTCTGCGTGGAGGCCTCCTGGTTCCTTCATGGATCCGCATTGATTTTGACTCTAGCTCACAGTGGGTGAGTGAGATCCTAATGTCTTGGCCAGAGATTGAATTATTGGGCCTGAGAGTTTTCTGTTTGTTTTGTTTTTGGTCTTTTCAAATGAAAGACACTTGAATCAGTATACCAATAGGGGATCAGATTCTACATTAGGATATACCTACAAAATAAAGAATTAAGTAGCTATTAAAAAGCCTAAGATAATTCTGTATGTATCTACATACATGATATGGCATGATACTGTATACAAATCACAGTAGAATCAAAGGTATTTCCTAATTTTATGGGAAAGAATATGGAGCTGTATCTGTCTAAACAAGCATAAAATGGCTCTGAAAGACATTTACTAATCAATCATTGCACAATTAATTTTGGAAATAGAATTATTTGAGATATTTAGTAGAGTTTTATTTTTAGAATGTATACACTGAAGGGTAATTTTTTTCATGATGTACATGCATTAATTTCATAGTTGGGTTTGAGATATTAAAATAAAAACATTTCTTACAATATTTGAAAAACTGTAGGAATGATTCCTTATTCTGCTTTTTTTTTTAGAGGAAGGAAATAAATTTTCCCTCACAGTTCTCAGAAGGAACCACTGTGCCCAATACCTTGATTTTGGACCTCTAGCCTCCAGAACTGTGAAATAATATTTTTATTATTTTAAGACATCCAGTCTATAGTATTATACTTTGTTACAGAAGTTCTAGGAAACTGATATAGTGAACATTTTCAAATGAAGCTAATGTGTTTCTTTAATTTTAGAATATTCTTAGCCACTATTTTTTAAATATTTCTTTCTACTATTTGTTGTCCTAATTTTTGAATTTTTATTAAATTTACATAGGAATATTTCAATTTATCATCCATGTCTTTTAACTTTTCATTATTTGGTTGAATTCCTATACTATTTTCCAATGTGCTAATTCTCCCTTTGACATTTTCTAGTTTAGAATTTACTCAAATATTGATTTTATTATTTCAATATTTACATCTTTTATCTTCAGGATTAACCTGCAAGTCAGGTAACCCCTTATTCTGCTTTTTAAGAAAGTTAATCCATTGCTCATTCACTTACTCATTCAACAAACATTTGTGTTCCTGTTGCATTTCAGACATTGCTCTAAGCAGTGAGGATATAGCAGGAAAAACAAATCCAATAAGACCCTCCTTTACTGGAGCTTCTGTCCAGTGTAAGAGATGAAACCTGTAACAGGTCAAGGTTACAGAGCAGGGTTGGTGGGGTTAAACAGTGTTTGGTATATGAGGGAAAGGCATACGATTTTATTTTTAGTCCTCAGGAAATGCCTGTCTAATAAGTTTGTCTTTGAACTGAGACCTGAAAGAAGTATAAACCACATGGATTACTGGGGTGTGTGTGTGTGTGTGTGTGTGTGTGTGTGTGTGTGTCTGTGGTGGGGGGGGAGGTTGCAAAGGTCGTGAGGCAGCCTGTGCTGTATACTTTAAAGAAACACCTAGGCAGCCAATGAGGCTGGAGCAGTGATGAGGGGGAGAATGATTGGGATGAGGTCTGAGAGCTAATGGGAGGCTAGATTATGGGAGGCTTTGCAGGCTGTTAGAAAGTTTTTAGAGTGATTTAGAAAGCCATTAGAGGGTTTTGACCAGGGGAGTGGCGCTATCTGAACATCCATTTAACAGGGTCACCTGAGAGGCTTTGTGGAGTTTACACTGTGGTGGACAGAAGCAAAAGCAGTTCAGGGGAAATTGTCCCTGCAGGGGATTATTCTTCCTTCTCATTTCACAAACAGAAGGTTTGGTCAAAGGTTTGGTACAGGAACATGAGGTGTTACTACAAAAACCATGTTCAATTGAATTTCCTGGTGTCACTTCAGTGCTTGCTCTGTTGTACAGATAAGGGTATCTAATTTGGAAATTTCCATTTTTTAGCATATTATTATAGCATGTTACTTTTAATAGCTAGATCTCTGATGAATTATTATGAACGTGGACCATGATATGTAGAGAATGTCCAGAGGGTCAGGCCTCAGTTCTCCTCTTACATGCAGATGGTAGTTCTGATCTGTGACATTTTCTAAAATTTTGGGTCAGCATGTAAGTGTCACTTGTTCCATGACAGGGTTGGGGCAAGCCACACACTCGGTTCTTGTGTTGTCTGCAGGCATTAAAGAGTGTTTAGCTTACCTTGGAACCACCTGTACCTTGGCTGTGTGTTGACACTAAGGTATACTTGTCACCCTGATTGACGTGGATCGTGGATTGGTTGGTTGGGCTTCTTCCCACAGGGTAAGAGGTTACTCGTTTAATTTCCAGTTGGGACACATGCCTGGGTTTGATTCCCAGTTGCGGCCCATAAGAGAGACCACTAGTTGATGCTTCTTTTTCACTTGGTGGTTCCCTCACTCTCTCCTTCTCTTTAAAAATAAATAAATAAAATCCTTTTTTTAAAGGGTACACTTGTCTGTCATAAGGCTGGTAAATTAAAAAGTTCATCAAAAGCTTATTAAGTGTTGGCTATGTGCAAAGCACTAGACTGGGGGACACTCTTTGAGAACTATAATATAAATTGCAATGCATACTATGACTTTAAGGAGTTGACAATCTGTTGGGTAAAACAGGCAAAAGCATTAATGTTATTATAGAGTTGCAAGATGATATGGAAGCACAAAGGAGGTAGAGATGAATTCTGAGCAGGGGTTTAAGAAAGGTTTTATGAATGAGTATTGAAGTTTGGTGAGGAGCAGAAGAGGCATTTCATGCTTAAGGGACAGGCAGAAGGGTGACATGGAAGGAAATGGATGCAGAGAATGATCTATTACAGTTGGTTTAAAGCATTTTCAAGGGGAGGGAAGGAGAGAGGCAGTGAGTGGAGTGGGGCCATTCCATCAGAGCCTGAAGTGTTGCTGCAGTTTGGTGCACTAGCCACTGGCCACATGTGGCTAGTAAGCACTTGAAATGGGGCTGGTCTGATTTGAGATGTGCTGAAAGGGTTCAGTGCACACAGATTTCCAAGACGTTGTCTGGAGAAAAGCATAAAATATCTAATCAGTAACTTTATGTTGATTACAAGTTAAACAGTGAAGACACTTTTTGGATATATGGTTTTAAATAAAAGATTATTAGAATGTATTGCATTGGCTTTTTAAAAAGCTTTTTAATATTTTAATTTATTTATTTTAGAGAGGGGTTAGGGAGGGAAGGAGGGAGAGAGGGAAGGGGAAAAGAGGGGAGAGAGGGAGAGAAAGAGACTGATTTGTTGTTCCACTTATTTGTGCGTTCATTGGTGATTTTTGTACATGCCCTGACTGAGGAATGCACAACCTTGGTGTATTGGGATGATGCTCTAATCAACTGAGCTACCCTGCCAGGATTTGTACTGGTTTCTTTTTAATATGTTTACCAGCAAATTAAAAAAAAATTGTATCCCCCATTATATTTCTATTGGTCATAGCTGATCTAGGGCATGGCCAGTAGCCCTAGAAGAGGGAGTAAAAGCAGGGTGAATGGAAAGAAGGAAAACCACAGATGTAAACTGGGAACGGAGCATCTCCAGCATGTACACAGTTGGGGTAGGGGAGGTGTCAAAGACACCCTTGAGGCTTCTGGTCTTGGTGTTGAAATTGCCTTGAAGGAACGCACGCTGCTGCATGCAGGTGGTGGAGGGCGGGGACAGTGATGATTTTGTTTGGGTCCTGTGGATCACGGGCTGTACTCTAAGGGAGATTAATTTGGCAGCAAAATGTGGAGCTGGCAGAGACTGGAAGTGGGGAGACCAGTTAGGTTGGGTCCCAGGCCCATCACACCTGGTTGCTGCAGCTTCTTGGAGGTGGCGGGGTGAGAGTGTGATGTATTGTGCTGTAGAAATAATCTGCAGAATTGCTTGGTAGTTGATACTGAATTTTACGTTGGCCTTCCCAATTCTGCCTCAAAAGCTCCCTGATTTTTTTCTTAAATTACCATACTTTTATAGTAAGGAGAAAGGGAAATAATATACAAGTTATGGTGTGGCCAAAAACTTTCAATGCAAGTATTTTAGACTAGTATAGAAACTTACCTTTTAACTTATTATTTCTGGTAGCAGATTTATTTGGTAAAGAGAAAGGAAGTATCCAAATGACAGATTTGCTGAGCTTTGTTTCCTAGAATCAGAATGGTAAATAAGAAAGTTCTTATGAAAGCCCTCATTTTTTTAAAAAAAATTATTTATTTACTTTTAGAGAAAGGGAGGGAGAAAGAGAGAGAGAGAAACATCGATGTGTGGTTGCCTCTCATGCACCCCCTACTAGGGATCTGGCCCACAACCCAGGCATGTGCCCTGACTTGGAATCAAACTAACAACCCTTTGTCTTGCAGGCCGACACTCAACCCACTGAGCCACACCAGCCAGGGCCGAAAGCCCTCATTTTTGAGAGTTGTTTTTATTTATTCAGTCAGCAAGTACTTACTGAATGTTTACTAAGTCTAGTGGTACATTACAGACAGGGGCCCCTGTATTTAATCAGGGAGATAGGCACAGATAAATTATGAAACTGTGTGCTAAATGCTCTAATGGGCATGTCAATAAAGTGTTACAGGATCATAGAAGGCAGTGATATGCCCTGAACAAGATCTTTCTTCTGAGGACCATGGTTATTCTCGTTGTTTTTCACTTTCTTCTGGAGTTTTGGGGGTCCACCATTTTGTTTGAACTAGTGCCATGGCAGAATTCAGTTTGTCTATTTAGATTTTGTCCTACTTAAACTTTTGAGTTTGTGTGACTTCAGTGACATATATTAAATACATTCTCCTTCTTGTGGCTATTCCACCATTATCATTTTGGTTACTGTCAAGTTGCCTTTCTTCTAAGATTTTAAGTGCAGATGAAGATATTAGACAGGAAATGCCATCAAGAATTAGCGGACTTGTGATTTCCTGAAAAGATGATATTTCTTCTAATTAACAGTTTTCATAGAAAATATCTTAAAGGCTAGTATGTGAAACCATAGGAAAGCATTTAATATCTCCTTAAAAAGCTGGGCATAATGTTTTGGTCACATGAGTTAAATTCAAAAAAGAATTTTGGCTACTAGCAACACTCGGGGGTCATGCTACAGAGAACAAGTGGTCGGGCAGTGGTGTGGGCTGTTCGGGCCGACCGTTCTGGTCTCAGATTCCTGGCACTCTTGCTTTTGTCTTCTGATTGCTATTGACATACTGCCTGTGTTTTCACAACAGGTTCTAGTTCCCTGTACCTTGAGCTAATTGCTGCCTCCTCCATCCTCCTCTGTTCTTCGGAATGGTCTTCCAAAACCACAGCTGCTTACGAAACTCTGCTGGATCATTCCTGCCTAAGAAAATATTGCAAGTGTCTTTGCAGCCTTGTGTGCACTCACTTCCTTAGACATTGCCAACTTCTCTTGGGTGCCCTGTAGTGCAACACAAGTTTTCACTCATTTCCCCTCAAGGCCATGTCTTCCCATGCTTCTGTGTTTCTGACCATATTGGTCCCCTCCTGCAATCAGTTTTCCTGGGGAAATCCCATTTATTCCCACCTTAACCTTTATTTGATTTCAATTCAACAAGCATTTGTTGAAGTCCTCTCATGCACTGTGTGTTGGGGATATAAAACACATTAAGACAGTCTTTTTTTTTTTCCCCTGGCTGGGTGCTCAGTTGGTTAGAGTGTCTTCCTGATACATCAGGGTTGCCGGTTTGATCCCTTGTCAGGGCAAATACAAGAGTTAACTAATGAATGCATAAATAAATGGAACAACAAATCAATTTCTCTCTCAAATTTTTTTTTAAAAAGAGGCTTTTTATGGAGCTAATAGTACAAGGAGGCAGGTATACAAATGGTTATTAATACTCCTATGTGTATACTAGGTTTAGGTGTAGAAAGCACAATGACAAAACAGTTACACTTCCTGCTCCCATGAAGGACATATTCTTGTGGGTGAGAAGAGGTACCAAATTTTAAAATTGAACTGGGAGAAGTACTATGTGGGAGAAAAGCAAAACTCGTTGATCTGAGAAAGCAAGTGACTTGGGAGGGGAGGAAAATCAATTTTAAATTTAAAGAAACAAAGGAGGGCTTCTCTGAGGAAGCAACATTTTAAAAAAGATATTTAAACTTCCGGCCAAGATGGAGGCATAGGTGGACACACTGTGCCTCCTCTCACAACCAAAATTAAGGACAACAAAAATATAGAACCAAAAAAACCCAACCAGAACAGATAGAAAATTGAATTGTACGGAAGTCCGACAACAATTCACCCAGATTGGTAAGAGGAGTGGAGTTGGCGGTGGGCGGAGAGGGGTCACAGCAGGAAAAAGCAGTGGCCAGTGGTCCTGGACACGCAGGCGGTGGTTGATTGGCACACCCCAGGCTCACAGGCAGCAGTTACTGAGCGCAGGGAGGCAACGAACAGACCAAGTGAGGTGCACATGGTGGCTGACTGCGGTCACACATTCGCGTGCAGATAAACCAGGCGAAAACAGGCAGCAATACAGGCTGCGTGACGCAGGGCCCCAGCGCTAGGAAATAAAGCCTAAAAGCACTGATTGAAAACACCTGTGGGGGTTGAGGTGCTGGGAGAGACTCCCAGCCTCACAGGAGAGTTTGTTAGAGAGACCCACAGGGTCCTAGAATGTACACAAGCCCACCCACATGGAAATCACCACCAAAAGGGCGCAATTTGCATGGGGAAAGCAACAGAAGCAATTGGAATCTGAGAGAGCATGGAGCAAGTGCCATTGTTCCCTCTCGGACCCCGCCCCCACATACAGCATCACAACCCAGAGACTGGGCTGCCCCACCCTGGTGAACACCTAAGGCTCTGCCCCTCACTACATAACAGCCACGACTAGACCAAACAAAAAACAAAACAAAAAATGGCTCAAACGGGAGAACAGATCAAAGCCCCAGAGCTAATTCATCTAAGCAACCAAGAGATAGTCAACCTATCAGATGCACAGTTCAAAGCCCTGGTGATTAGGAAGCTCACAGAATTGGTTGATTTTGCTCACAAATTAGATGAACAAATGAAGAGTACAATAAGTGAAATGAAGAAAAATGCACAGGGAACCAATAGTGATGGGAGGAAAACTGGGACTCAAATCAATGGAGTGGACCAGAAGGAAGACAGAAACAAACAAACAGAAAAGGAAGAAACAAGAATTCAAAAAAATGAGGAGAGGCTTAGGAACCTCCAGGACATCTCTAAACGCCCCAACATCCGAATTATAGGGGTACCAGAAGGGGAAGAGGAAGAGCAACATGTGGAAAACTTATTTGAACAAATACTAAAGGAGAACTTCCCCAATCTGGCAAAGGAAATAGACTTCCAGGAAGTCCAGGAAGCTCAGAGAGTCCCAAAGAAGTTGGGCCCAAGGAGGAACACACCAAGGCACATCATAATTACCCAAGACTAAAATGAAGGAGAGAATTCTAGAAGCAGCAAGGGATAAAGGCAGAGTCACCTACAAAGGAGTTCCCATCAGACTGTCAGCTGATTTCTCAAAAGAGACCTTACAGGCAAGAAGGGACTGGGAAGAAGTATTCCAAGTCATGAAAGTTAAGGACCTACATCCAAGATTGCTTTCATTTAGAATGGAAGTGCAGATAAAGTACTTCTCAGATAAGGTCAAGTTCAAGGAGTTCATCATCACCAAGCCCTTATTATAGGAAATGTTAAAGGGACTTATCTAAGAAAAAGAAGATAAAAAATAGGAACAGTAAAAAGACAGCAAACTCACAGGTATTAACAACCACACCTAAAACAAAAGCAAACTAAGCAGACAATAGAACAAGAGCAGGAAAACAGAAATGGAGATCACATGGAGGGTTAGCAACAGGGGAGTGGGAGGAGGAGAGAGGGGGAAAGATACAGAGAATAAGTAGCACAGACGGGAGGTAGAAAATAGACAGGGGGAGGGCAAGAATAGTGTGGGAAATATAGAAACTAAAGAACTTATGACACATGGACATGAACTAAAGGGGGGAATGTGGGTGGGAGGGGGTGTGCAGGGTGGAGGGGAATGGTGGGGGAGAAATGGGACAACTGTAATAGCATAATCAATAAAATGTAATTTAAAAAATAAAAATAAAAAACATTTATACAATAGTAAAGGATTGTAAAGGTTAATTATCATAGGGGGAGTATGGGAGACCTATATGTAGAAATGCAAATGAGCAGTTACCACACTGGTAACTGTAGTGATATAGGGATGTGCAGGATGCTTTGATAGTGACAGGGGCACACAGTTTTTGTTGCCCTGCAGAGGAAGGATTTGGTTAGGGGTGGCTGAAGGGCTTTCCATGCAGAAACATGGAGGTTTAAAACAATTTGAATTTTAGTCAGAATTTAAAATAGTTTGGTGTTACTTAAGTTTTATACTGCAAGGAGTCACTAGGTAGGTAATGAGTCTGAGAAGTGGGTGGTCAGTTGGGGTTTCTGGAGCCAGAACTGGGCTCTTTTCTCAGCCTCTCAAATTCTGGTGCTCAATATCTAGGACAGAGTTTTCTTTTAAAAAATCAAAACAACAACAACAAGACCTCTTAGGGCCTCAGTTTTGTCACTTGTAAAACTGAGGTGATGATAGCACCACCCTCATCAGGTTATTGAAGTTACAGACAAAATAGCCAACTGTGGGAATGTGCAGCCAGAGGAACGCAGTGAAAAGCGAACTTGACATCATAAATAAATTACATAAATTAGTACTTACAAAGTGTTCAGAGCAGTGGCTAGCTCATAGCAGGTGCCCACTAAGCGTGGCTGGTGGTGGTTGTGGACGTCGTGTGGTGTGGAGATAAACCATGACCTGTTGCGGACCCATGAAGGGTGCTTTGAAGTGAGATGACTTGGGCATGCCTCTGGTTTCCAGATGTCATCTTAGAGTGAGTGTGAGCATGTGTGCTTGGGAGGAGGGAGCTGGAATTGCATTTTTGTGGATTCTCCCACCTCACCATTCCCCCTCATTCCCTGTGTAATTCCTGTCCCTTCCCCTGTGTTTCTACATCATTTTATCTGTACCATGGCATTTTTTCGTTGTATTTTATAATTTGTGCTTCTTACACAAGACTGGGTCCCCTCAGGCTGTTAAGGCCTGTGTGCTACTCATCTTTACATGCCAGTGCCAACAATAGTGCCTGCGTCTGTCACACAGTGGATGCAAGAAGGGTTTGTTGCATTTATTTGAAATGTTAGCTGGGGAGTTGCCCTAACTTATAATTTGGGAGAAACGTCCTCCCATGGATAAGTGTGGGCACGCTGCTATGGGAGTGTGTTTTTGTTCTTTTATATACCAAGTATTTATTGAGGGCCTGCTGCACATGGTGCCAAGGGGGTACAAAGATGAATCAGCCGTGGACTCTGCCCTGCATTGTGTGGATTCTCACAGTGTTAACTGTGGGTGTGAAGGAAAAGGTAAAGGACTGCTGGTGGGTTTAATGAGTCCTAAGCTGTAAAGTGGTTTAGTTGTATTGGGGTTTTTGTTTAGATGTGTAATTACTTCTTACTTCAATCAAAGAATCTCAGAATTATTTTTTTAATGATGTTTCATGGGTGGTAGCTTATTTCTCATTGTTACATTTCATTTTTGTATCATGACAGAATCTGTTTAGTAAATTGCATAGTCTAAAGTTTCATTATAAGCCTGCTCGTTTCTCATATTTCAATCCTGAGTAGAAATGACTTTGCTCATGTGCGAGAGAGAATATATATATATCCTTGTCCTTGGACAAGATGCCTTTCTGGGATCTTGTTGTTGCACATACTTTATGATCAGCATAGAGAACTAGGTTTGATTAGAGGTACCTAATTACAGGTTTTCATTACAGCTGTAGTTTTAAGTTTTTGGCTTTATCTGTCTCTACTTTTCTTATCATACTTCTCCTGCACCTGTAGCCCTCACCACTGACTGCCTTTTTTCTTACTTACCTTTTTTTTAAATAAAAAAAGCAGACTTGTTTTGTTGCGACTGTTTCCAAATCTTTGCTTAGACCAATTCTTTGCTTAGACCATCTCTAAAGTTTAAGGAACTATCTCTTTTAACCTAATGAACTCCTCTTGAAAGTTTGCCTCAGATACTCTCAACTCTAATGATCTCAAAATTACTGGGACCACTGCTAAACACTGAGCATTCATTCTCACAGACCTGTGTCCTGCCCTGTTAGCACTCACCAGGCAGGCCCTGGAGCACCCAAACCCTCAAATATACCTAGATTAGATGAACTGATATGAGAAAAGCCTATTTGTGGTTGGGAGGGTATTTAAATTACTCAGATTTTTTGAAAGAGTGTGTTTAACAGTTCTTTTTTCTTAATGATAAGTTATTTTTAATTTTATTTTTTTAAAGATTTTAGTTATTTTTAGAGAGAGGGGAAGGGAGAGGGAAAGAGAAGGAGAGAAACATCAGTGTGTGGTTGCTCGTTGTGTGCCCCTCTACCAGGGACCTGGCTGGCAACCCAGGCATGTGCCCTGACTGGGAAATGAACTGGCAACCCTTTGGTTTGGAGGCCTGCACTCAATCCATTGAGCTACACCAGCCAGGACAAAAAAGTTTTTTTTTTTAATTGATAACTTTATTATTCTAAAATATTACACCTGTCTAAGCAGTTACATTAAAAAATATCCCTATAATATGAAAAGATGCTTGATCATGTGTAAGAAAAGATACAAATGAAAACTAGTATACTAAGCTGTCATATCTTGTCTATCAGGGTGGTAAAAATTTGCCAACATGTTTTCTTGATAAGACTGTAAGGGGAAAGGTGCTATATTCAAACATAGCTGGTAGGAATGCAACGTGATGTATCCCTCTGAGGAGAATCTGACAGTAGTAGGTAGAAAAATTACATTTGCTGTTACCCCTTGATCTAGCCAGTTTGCTTCTAGGAATTTATCCCCAAGATATGCTGGGAAAAATAAGAAAAGGATATGTTCAGGTTTATTCATTACAGACTGTATGGAATAGTAAAAGACTGGAAAGAATCCAAATATCAATGGAGTTGGTTTTAAAAGATCTGGTACTTCAACACAATGGAACATTGTATATCTATAAAAGGAAATGAGGACTCTTCTACCATTGTGTGATGTCTAAGAAATAATATTAAAAAAATAAGATGCAGAATAGTGTGTAATTATGCTATCTTTTATTTAGTAAGGAAAGAAGAATATGGAAATATATACGTATTTGCTAATATTAAAAGAATAAGTAACAGAAGAATAAACCAAAAATGGATAAGGGGGGGTCATAAAAAGAGAAGTTAGATTTTGCTGAATATACCTTGATTTGTGGCTCACTTTGGAATCACTAAATGTTATAAATAATTATAAGACAATTGAATCAAAATGGAGGAGGGGTCCTTAAAAATTGAAAGCTATACCTTGACTAGTGTGGCTCAGTGGGTTGGGCATCATCCTTCTGCAAACCGAAAGGTCACTGGTCCAATTCCTAGTCAGGGCACATGCTTAGATTTTGGGCCAGGTCTCCAGTTGGGCATGTGCAAGAGGCAGTTGATCTACGTTTCTTTTGCACATCAATGTTTCTCTCCCACTTTTTTTCCCTTCCTTCCCTTCTCTAAAAATAAATAAAATCTAAATGATGACAAACTCACAACTATCAACAAATGAACCTAAAAGAAAAGACAAACAACAAAAACAAAAACTAACAACCCAGAACAAGAACAGAATCAGAGAAATGGAGATCACATGGAGGGATTTCAGAGGGGAGGGGGAAAGGAAGAATAAGGGGAGAAAGGTACAGGGAAGAAGAAGTGTAATTGGTAGGCATAAAATAGACAGGGAGAGGTTAAGAATAGTATAGGAAACAGAGAACTCAAAGAACTTATGTGTACAACCCATGGTCATGAACTAAGGGGGTGGGGAATGCTGGAAGGTTGAGGGTACAGGGCAGAGGGATAAAGGGGAGAAAACTGTAATAGCATAACCAAGAAAAAATAGTTTAAAAATAATAAAATCTTTAAACAAAATTAGAAACTACAATGAACAAATGAATTTAATACTTTCTCAAGTGGTTGTTTATATTTACTGAGAGGAATTACAGTCAGTGCTTGCTTTGCACAATTCTAATACCCGTAAAATTAAGTTATTATCATGGTTTAAACAGCACTAGTTCTACAACACAATGGTTCAAATTTCAGTCAGCACAGCAATTTCATTAAGTATAAATTTTGTGGCCAGCTCATTACTCCAGAAATCAATATATAAATAACAGAGGGCATCATGATCAGTTAGCAGTCATGTCACTTCTTTTAAAGCCTATTTGTGCCCTGGCTGGTGTAGCTCAGTGGGATCACTGGTTCGATTCCCAGTCAGGGCACATGCCTGGGTTGCGAGCCAGGTCCCCCATGGGGAGCACATGAGAGACAAGCATACATTGATGTTTCTCTCTCTCTCTTTCTCCTTCCCTTCCTCTCTCTCTAAAAATAAATAAATAAAACCTTTTAAAAAAGCCTGTTGGTGATTGGTCACGGTCAATTTAGTTCATGCAAAGGTAGCAAAGCATACTTGTGTTGTTTCCTTTCTTCCCAGCCAAAAAGTTGTGTGACATATCACATAAATGGCTCATCAGGAGAGAGGATTGGCTCACAAGGATGAAAGTGCAGGGAAGAAACAAAAAGTGACAGTGCTGGAAAGTGAACTTCTAATAGAGCATAAGTGACATTAGATACGAACCAGCCAACTGGGAATGTGCAGCCAGAGGAACACAGTGAGGGTGAACTTGGTGTAAATAAAGAAGGCCATTGTGATGAAAAGGATAACAGTGTCCCAGAGGAAGTGGTCCAAAACACACAAATTGCAGGAACTCTCGGAGATATTATGCCACATTGGAAGAGCAAAGGATAAAATGTTGAAAGTTGACCTGTACGTAGAAAGGAGTTTAACAGTTTGCCAAGGCATAGAAAAGATGTTTGCTTTGTGTCATGTTATGTGATAATAAGGAAGAAAGCCCTTGCTCAAAGAACTCTTAGAAATATTTTATTAACACATAAGTAAAATCCTTTGTTTCTTAATGTGTCTAATGTTTTAAATTACAGCATACTAACTAAATGCTAGTTTTACTATTTTTGTTCATTTCCCTATAAACTGATAATTATGTTATATATTATTTATTATATATAATTTGTTACTTGAATGTTTTACACAGCATGTTATTTCCCTATAAGCCTATAGATTGGTAACTTAGAATTTTGTTGTTGACAACAATTTGGTAAGGACATGGGACAAATATAATTTTTCCCATTGATTATTAAAACTGTTTTACAAAGTTTCATCCTGTTTTGTCCTTTTCATGGTCCTGCACTACTCTGCAAAATGAAGATTATTTGTATTTCAAGTGACTGAAATGACAAAGAAAATCTAAATAGTTCTCAGCAAACATGTTTAGGAAAGATGTAGGTATTATATTTGTAAAGATACAAAGTTTTCAGTGTAAGACAAAAGAGATACAGGAAAAAAAACCCCAAAGAATTAAGTAAAAAACACTATCATCCTAAATGTAATTGAAAATATCAATGGAAACTAATGATGTATATTATCTTTTTAAAGTTGCATTTACTCTTCTGTCCCTCCTCGCCTTTTTTAAAGTATAATAATGGCCAGCCTAAGAACAGGGCAGCTTCTAGGCTCCCCTCAGTGTGGATAGTACAAACCATTTCCCATTAAAAGGAACCACGGTCTTGGAGTAAAAAGACTGATTCTAAGCCTGGGTCTGGGAATGCACAAGATGAGCCTAGAATTACTCATCATTACCAGAAAGCAAAGCACTTTCAAATGCTATTGGGGTGATAGCAAACAAACCCCAGAAAAAACTTGAAGTGTTTCCCAGCAGCCAAAAATCCATCAGTGGGAGCATGAAAGAATAAAAATTGGCTCTGGCTGGTGTGGCTCAATGGATTGAGCCCTGGACTGCGAAGCAAAGGGTAGCTGGTTCAACTCCCAGTCAGGTCACATGCCTGGGTTGCAGGCCAGGTCCCCAGTGCAGGGCATGGAAGAGGCAACCACACATTGATGTTTCTCGCCCTCTCTCTCTCTCCCTTGCCCTGTCTCTAAAAATAAATAAATTCTTTTAAAAATATATTTAAAAAAAAGAATTAAAATTGTAGTGGATTAAAACATGTCAAATATGTTTGATCCCATGGATTTGAAATGATACTAAAACAAAATCTCTTAGTCACCTTTTGAAAATGGTAAGGAACTGATTCATAATTTAAAAAAAGAAAATAAAAGTTAAGCCCATATTCTGGTTTCCTGAACAAACCAAATTATTAGAAAGGAAAAGTTATTTGCAGGAAAAAATTAGCAAATAAAGAGCGATAGCATTGGAATGTTATTCTCATATTTGCACTCTCCAACTGGATAGGCAGTGATTACCAGTAGCTGATAGTAAATGTCATTAGGTTTAAACTTGATGAGAAACTTTTTAATGGAAAGGTTTAGGGTGGCTCATTATACCTGATTAGTTACTTAATGTTACTTAATGTTACTTAATGAGGATGGTTTTTTTAAAAAGGATAAGTATTGTGCATCCTGATGTGATTCAATAGGATGTAGACAAACCACCTACAAAACAGTCTGTCCAAAAGTTTGGATAGAAATATGATCAAGCCAGTTTGCAGGAAATACACTAGACTAAGAAACATGTTAAAAGACACTTCCTGCATGCTATGAGCAAAATCCATAATGTGAGAATTCTATAGAAAATAACTACCCCCAACAAATCTCAAGGAAAAAAGTAAGAGTATTAAAAAAAAAAAAAAAGACCAGCAATGAAGAGACATATTAACCCTGTAATAAAAGGATACGAAACCAGAAAAACCCTGGCATTCATGTTGACTGTCACATATGGAACCCTATGAGCAGAGACAGGGACTGAATCTTTGTGGGTGCTTTATTTAGATGGCTGGCGATCCGAGAAGATGGTGGGTTCATACCTTAATGCAGGGGTGTCAAACTCATTTTAACCGGGGGCCACATCAGCCTCCCAGTTGCCTTCAAAGGGCTGAATGTAATTTTAGGACAGTATAAACTTAACTTCTCCTTAGCAGTCAAGCAAGAGCTCAGTCTGCCGCAGGGCAGAAAAAAGGTGCAGGGCCAGATAAAACAAGGTGGAGGACCAGATTTGGCCCTCAGGCCTTGTATTTCCCACCTGCTCCCTAACAGAACTTTTAAATGGCCCTTTTTTATCAGGAGAACAAAGTGTAGATAAGGGGCTTGGAATTCAGGGGAAAGTTAATTGGATTAAAAAACTGGGCAGTGGTCATCTTACTCTGGAGCACAGTGGCTCAGATACCACCTTGATTGCTTGCAGTTCTCCGGAGGTGCAAAGGTGGAACTGCTCCTGTTTTCCTAGAGTCAGGGTGGGTCATACCTTCAGTTCTTGGAACAACAGCTTTTACATGCATTGATTACTAAGCTTATTAGCTATTACTTAAACTGAAATTTCCCAACTCTTGAGTACCCTATCAGATCCTCTTTGGACCTGAGCATACTAATTAAAGGAAAAATTTGTCAATATTAAATAATAGTATGTTAGCACTGAAGGAAAATTTTAGCTGGGATAATAGTACTTAGGTTATTTTTTTTGTTTTCATTTTTAAGTTTTTTTTTGATTATGCTATTACAGTTGTCCCATTTTTTCTTCCCTGTATTCTCCTTCACCCTGCACACCTCTCCCACCAGCATTCCCTCTGTGTACCCTCTTAGTTCATGTCCATGGGTTGTAAGATAAGTTCTTTGGCTTCTCTATTTCCCATACTATTCTTAACCTCCCCCTGTCTATTTTGTACCTACCAATTATGCATCTTATTCCCTGTACCTTTTCTCCCATTCTCCTCTCTCCTCCTCCCTGCCAATAACCCTCCATGTGATCTTCATTTTTGTGAGTCTGTTCCTATTTTAGTTTGCTTTGTTTGTTTTTGTTTTTGTCTTAGGTTCAGTTGTTGATAATTATCAGTTTGTTGTCACCTTACTGTTCATAATTTTGATCTTCCCTTTAACATTTCATATAATAAGGGCTTGGTGATGATGAACTCCTTTAACTTGACCTTATCTGGGAAGCTCTTTATCTGCCCTTCCATTCTAAATGATTGCTGGATAGCATAATCTTGGATGGAGGTCTTGCCTTTCATTACTTTGAATAGCCCCTTCTTGCTTGTAAGATTTCTTTTAAGAAATCAGCTGATGGTCTTATGGAAATTACTTTGTAGGTAACTCTCTCCTTTTCTCTTGCTGCTTTTATGATTCTCTTCTTATCTTTAATCTTGAGTAATTTAATGATGATGTGTCTTGGTGTGTTTTCCTTGGGCCCAATTTCTTTGGGACTCTGAGCTTACTGGACTTCCTGGAAGTCTTTTTCTTCGCCAGATTGGGGAAGTTTTCCTGCATTATTTTTTCAAATAAGTTTTCAATTTCTTGCTCTTCCTCTTTTTCTTCTGGTACTCCTATGATTCAGATGTTGGAACATTTAAAGTTTTCCCAGAGGTTCCTAAGCCTCTCCTCTTTTTTTTTTTTTTTTTTTTTTTTTTTTTTTTTTTTTTTTTTTTTTTTTTTTTTTTTTTTTTTTTTTTTTTTTTTTTTTTTTTTTTTTTAATTCTTTTTTCTTTATTCTGTTCTGGTTGAATGTTTATTTCTTCTTTCTGTTCCAAATCATTGATTTGAGTCCCAGTTTCCTTCCCTTCACTGTTGGTTCCTTGTTTATTTTTCTTTATTTCACTTGCATAACCTTCTCTTCTTTCTCCATTTTGTGTCCATACTAAGTCATTTCTGTGAGTATCCTGATGACCAGTGTTTTGAACTGTACATCTGACAGGTTGGCTATCTCCTCCTCACTTAGTTCTTTTCATGGAGTTTTGATTTGTTCTTTCATCTGGGCCACAATTCTTTGTCTGGGCATGCTTGTTATGTAGTAAAGGGTGGAGCTTTAGGTGTTCACCAGGATGAGGCAACCCAGTTTGCTGTGTTATGATGCTGTGTGTGTGGGGGAGGTCAAGAGGGAATGATGCCGCTTGCTCAGCTCTCCACCAGCTTTCAGTCACTTCCCTTGCTGCCCATAAGCAAGTAGGGCCCTCCTGGTGCTGATTTCCTGGGTGGGTGTGTTTGTGTACATTTTAGGACCCTGTGGGTCTCTCCAACCAACTCTCCTGTGAGTCTGGGAGTTTCTCCTGCCACCACAGCCTCCACAGGTTTTTACAGCCAGAGTTTTTGAGGCCTTATGTGTCGTTCCCCTCCCCCGACTCGGACCATGGGTTGTGGGATCTGTCTTGCTCCCCAGTTGTTCCTTGCAGTTTATCTGCATAGGAATATGGGACAGCTCAGTCTGCCAGCTGCTGCTTTACCTGTGCTGTCAGTCACCTTGCTACGCATCCTCTCTGCCCCTGCTGCCTGTCTCAGTCCCTCCTACCAGTCTGGATGAATGTTTCTTCTTTAAATCCTTGGTTGTTAGACTTCCATGTAGTTTGATTTTCTGGTGGTTTTTTGTTTTTAAATTGGTTGTTGTCCTTCTTTTGGTTGTGTGAGGAAGCAAAGCGTATCTATCTAAGATTCCATCTTGACTGGAAGTCCTAATATTTTTTTCAATCTTCATCTTAAAGTCTAAACCTGGACTCCTTGGTACTTGAATTTCTTATCTATTAGATTTCTTTTTTTCTTTCTGCTCCTTAATAGCCACATCCTCTTATTTTCCTTCTCAGAATCTTATGGGTGCTATTGTGTGCAAGCAGTGATGTTGTTTGTGGATAAGGCTTTCTTTAATCAATGCATGTCTGAGGGCAGAAACTCCAGGACTCAGGCTGAAAGGCCTGATTGACCATAGGAGTCTGCTTTGCACTCTTTTCCTGGTCAGAGTAGCACTCTTTGCCCCCTCCAGAGTAGGATCAGAACACAGCCATTCTGAACCTTAAGTTTGCCAGGGGCTTAACAACAAACAGTTCATGGACTGGGTGATCACTGCAGGTCCTCTATGTGGAAGTCATCAGTCTTCAAGAGGTGATAACTGATGACTGCTAATGTGGAAGCCAGAGTTGGTAACCATTGTAGAGTTGTAATGATTGCACACTTCCTTAAGGCTGCATGAGTTACGGAAGACAGCAGGACCCCTTCAAGGGAGCTACAAGCACCCCTGCTTTGATAATATCCAAAGAGCCTTCATTTAGCTGATGACATCCAAGAGTTATGAATAAAACATAAGACCATAGGGTCCATCTCCAGAGTGATGTTACCAGAGCTTGTGTACAACAGAACTTCCTGAAACCTCAGGCCTCCAGAAGCAGTTTCAGGCTATCCACAGAAAGGATGCCATTCATCAGCAGCAATGTTAGTCACTAATGGAGAGCTCAGGGAGGCATTTGTAGAAGGTTTCTTGGCTAACTTCTATAGGTGTTACTGAATTTTATAGAAAAGCTAGGGCTTCAGTATTACATGTAGGCAGTGTGAGGCTATCGAAATGGTGTGGTTCCCCAGAACTTGCTTCAACTCTGAGGATAATTAGGTGAGCATTAGGAAAATTGTTTGGGCAAAAAATAGTTTTTGGTCCTCTATTAGTTTGTCTTGGTCTCTCAATTGTGAACTACTTAGTTGAGGTTGTTGAAAACATGTAACCTACACATATGGCCCCCAGAAACTACATTTGTTAAAGGAGAGAAAAATGCTGTTAGTTGAAATAATTTCAGCCAAGTCAGTCCTTATTCTAAAATCACTTGCTGTTCATAAAGTGATTGTCCTACATGACACCACCATGAATAATTTACTATTATCCCTCAGACTCAAAAACATGAACTTTCAGCTCTGTAGACTTTCTATTACATCTTTTCTAAAGGATGGGAGAGGGCATCTGGCACCAGAAACAACAGATAAAAAACTAGCTAAGAGTTCCACATTTACTTCAAATTTGGGAGAAAGTACTCTTTCTGTGGATTTCCAAGTGGAAATAAATGTAGGGGCACATTCAGTTGTTAAGCATTTTAAGGCATTAGGCTGGCTCTGAGATGTGAAGGGCACTAACAAGCCTGTCAACTGGGAGCAGAGTTCCCAGCCCAGAGTTCTCACTTGGCAGAGTTGGAATTGGGTGAGCTCTAACTGGATTAGCTGAGGAAGCCCCCTCTTTCTGAGACTGTACATTCTGTGAACTAAAATGGCTGTAATCTTCTTAAGTGAATCCTTAAATATAATGCTTAAAACTAATTATGTATCAGTTCAATGACTTGATCCTGAAAAAGTTTTAATTGGTTATCAACCAGTATTTTGTTATGTAGATTTGTTATGTATTCAAGATATTTAGGATTTAGAAAATGGAGTAAACCTTTCTCTGAGTTAGTTTAGTAAGTGCTTAGAAGACAAGAATTGTTAAAATCTCCCCTGTAGGTTTGCACAGGTATATAACAAAAGCAGAGAGTACTTGTTGTACACCTTTTGGCAATCCATTATGGAGTCATTATCAGCCATGACAGTTATGTCAAGTAGCAGTATGCCCAAAACTGAGGTAATAAGGTATAAAGGGAATACCCTTGGGAGGGGCCCGGAACACCCAAAACCATAAGTCTGGACACCCGGATAAGGACCCCAGCTGGACACTGATGTGAATGGAACCTCCACCCATTGTGGGCTATAAGAACTCAGAACTTCAACCGTTTGACAATTGGGCTTGGCTGTACCATGGGTCCCACTTGGAGTCCAGTGGGACTCCCACTTCACTGTATATGTTCTGCCACTGTAGCTGCCAGTCTTGAGACCTACACTCACCTCTCCATCTATGGATTCTCTATGATTGGGACTGTGCACCTGATGTTTTGTACCTGATGGCTCTGCTGGCTCTAGCTCCCCCTCACTTTGTGTAACCTGTGTGTGACTCTACCGGCTTAGTGGGGGGTCTCCTCTAATAAACCTAGCATTGTGGAAAGATGCCAACATGTGTGAGTGACTTCTTTCAGGGATGCTCATAGCAACAGGGCTTTGCACATAATATGTGCTTAATAAATGTTGATTGATTTCATTTTTATCTTCCTTTTTTTGCATCATGACTTTGATAGGAAGCAGAGATCATGACAAATCTCAAAAAAACCTCTTCTGATTTTTGGATGGAGGAGTTCCTCTGTCTTCCAACAGAATATAAAATTTGTATCCCAAATTATGTTTTGAGTTGTTTATGCTCAGTCATTTGCTGGGAATAAAAACAACCCATTTAGGACAGACCTGGGTATCACAGAAATTGTTAGTAGTTGATGTAATTTCTTTTATGTGTGGGGAGACAAGATCTTAGTGTAATTTATGTGCTGTGATTTACTGATCATTGTGGCTTGTCTGTACATGTAAAAAAAAATTCCCACAAAAGGAAAAAACATCCCTTCAAAGCAGGGGTGTCCAACCTTTTGGCATCTCTGGGCCACACTGGAAAAAGAAATGTCTTGGGCCACACATTAAATACATTGCAACATGTAATTACAAAAAAAAAAAATCTCATAATACTTTAAGTAAATTTATGATTTTGTGTTGGGCTACATTCATAGCCATCCTGGGCTGCCTGTGGCCCACTGGCCATGGGTTGGACACCCCTGCTGCAAAGCCTGGGAGGTATTTCCTCTTTTTCAATTCTTAAATCCCTCCTCTCATCTTATGTGTATTCAGGACAATTTGGTGGTAGCTTGAAGGGATGGAAAAGCCCCCAACACACAGAAGACTGCACCAAAACATTGTTCAGAGATTAATGTTTTAGACTGAATATGGGTTGGTCACTTGTCTTTGAGAGTTCAAGGAATTCTTAAGTGTTCTGTATTTCATAATGCAGGGCTTTTCAGACTTTAATGGGCATATGAATGACCTAGGGGCTTTTTTGTTTTTAAGATTTTACTTATTTATCTTTAGAGAGAGGGAAAGGGAGGAAGACAGAGGGAGAGAAACATCAATTGGTTGCTTCTCACAGGCCCCCCAACTGGGGACCTGACCTGCAACCCAGACATGTGCCCTGACAGGGAATCAAACTGGGTGACCTTTTGATTTGCAGTCCATCACTCAGTCCACTGAACCACACCGTCCAGGGCTGACCTAGGATTCTGATGTGGTAGATCTGGCATGGAACCTGAGATCCTGCATTTCTAACAAGCCTCCCACGGGGATGATGGCTGCTGCTGCCGCCACCACCACTGTTCAGCCCTCACCTGGAGTGTTTTCTCTTTGTGGAATGCCTGAAAAGCAGAGGTTCTCCAAAGCAGCTGCACATTAAATTCCTGGAGGACATTTTAAAATACTGATGCCTGGGACCCATCCCCAGGAATTAATTGGCCTGGGGTGACCTGAGTGTCAGGAATTTATAAATCTCCCCAGGTGATTTTTCCTGTGTAGGCAAGGTTGTGAACTCTGGGTCTGAAGAATCTGAATTCTTTTCATTAGTTCACATTATGGGAAAGTACCTGTCTTCAAAGTGATGCCCTCTGTGCACATGTTTTAAATTATTATTTTCTATTATTTTTTTCTTCTTTGGACCCCATGTTTTGAAAGAGCCCCTCTACAAAATAAACCATGCTTAAATAACTTTGTTTTCTTATTTTTAAATCAAACTATAAGCAGTTTCCAATTAGACTTCCTGATCAGTGTGAGCCAACTGGTGTTACCACACTGAGTTGGCAAAAACTCCAGAAAGGCCTAAAGCAGAGTCCTTCACACACTTTCCATGGGCAAATATGTGATTTCTTTAGACTTTTTGAAATGTTGAGAATAGTTTACCTACTGAGTGCTCCTTACTTCATTTCTGGACCCAGGTTAGAGTCCATTGCTTACATAATGAGAGAACCCCTCAGATAGGCCAGGTTGGGGGACCAAGCTCACCCTTTAATTATGTGTAGGAGGAAATCTTGCCAGCTGCAACTCCAGCAGAATTCTTCATGATTCTCTGTTTCAGGAATTACCTTTTGCCTGCCGTTCTGTGCAAACAAGCAAACATCTTCTTAATCCCATCCATTCTCATGACTTGATTTGTTTGAGAGCTAGGAGCTCCTGGTAGGTAAGGAGTGAAGGTTAAGGTATCAGGGAAAGCTTTTGAGAAGAGCTGCAGTTGGTAGGGGCTTGAATAATGGCAGTGGATCTTCAGGTGGAGAGGAGGGGAAAAGATATCCCAACAAAGAGAAAATGCTCTGTTGCAGGGATGGGTGGCACTAAAGAAGTGTCTCTCTGGAGGGTGTTCGTTGTGATGGTGTGGGGAGAGGATGAAGGGCCGATGGGAGACGACAAGGCTACTGAAGTTGGGCCAAATTGGGAAGGGTATTAGATGCCCCTTGGTCTTCCTCCTGGAGGCAGCAGGGAATGCACATTTTCTTTTTCTTTTTTTGTAAGTAACATCTGGTGTGTGTTTTAAAATGGTATATTCTATATTCTGGCAGTAGTGTTGCAGGTTGAGTGGGGGGAGAGGGCAAGAGAAATAATTCTTATGAAGCCATTGACAAAGTGTGATGGTATATGACAGGGGTATCAAACTCATTCTCACTGGGGGCTACATCAGCCTCACAGTTGCCTTCAAAGGGCTGAATATAATTTCAACTCTTTAACAGGTAAGGAGTAGTTACATTTATATAGTCCTAGAATTATTTTGGCCCTTTGAAGGCAACTGCCAGGCTTATATGGCCCCTGGTGAAAATGAGTTTGACACCCCTGGTATATGGTGAACCTGAAGCAAGAGTTGGGGGGGGGGTGTTCCAGAAAGAATGGAAGATTTTATGATTATTTTTTAATTTCATAAAGGAATTAGAAGATGGAAGTGTCAGCTGTGAGTTGATACACTATTGCATCTAAGTAGAATTTGGTGAATTAAGGACGGTAGCCCTAGAGCAGTGGTTTCTGAGTGTCAGTGTTCAACAGAATCACCTGCAGGGCTTGTTGAAACTAATTGCTGGACCCCACCCTAGAGTTCCTGATTGTGTAGGTTTGGGTGAGGCCAGAAAATTTGCAAAAGAATGCAGGAAAGAGTAACACAGGAAAAAAGCTGAAGGGGTAAATGGAGTACAAATACCAAGTTGGTAGAACTTAAATCCAACCATATCAATAATTAAAATAAACAACTAAACATTTCAATTATAAGGCAGAGATCCTGCAGGCTGGGTCTTACCCAACATAATAATCTGCTTACAATAAATGAATTTTAAATGTAAAACTATGCATAAGTACAATATAAGGCAAAAGGATAGAACAACATACACTATCAAACAATGAGCATAAGAAAGGCAGATGATGCCCAGAATGAAGACACCTGTGTAGCTGACTGCACTCCAACCTGCAGCCTGGAGTTCAGGAACATCCAGGTGAGCTCACTCTGCCCAGCTACACCCAGTACCCCTGCAAACCCATGAAGGGTAAAAAATAAATGTTGATATAATCCCCTTAAAAAAGAAAGGAAGGAAAGGAGGGAGGGTGGGAGGAATAAATCTAGATAGTTATATTAGGTTCAAGAGTGAAGAAGTAGAGTCAGTGGGTGAGAACTGCAGGAAAGCCCCTTTTAGCTCTATGGAGCACAGAACTTTCCAGTGCTCATCACCTGCCAGCAGCTGGAAGGGGATGTCTTGTAATTAACAGCAGATATCTCTGGAGATAGGCAAACAGGACAATCTAGGTGGAGAAAGAGCATTCTTGCATGGAGAAATGGATTAGATGACCTCTATTCTCTTTCTGGAGCTAAGATTTTATTACACAGTCATAGGCTTCCTCCATAACGACAGACCACGGTGGTCCTGTGGGATAATAATGGAGCTGAAAAATTCTTATTGCCTAGTATGTCATAGCTGTGGAAATGTCAGAGTGCAACACATTACTCATGTGCTTGTGGTGACACTGGTGTAAACAAACCTACCGCACTATCTGTCGTATAAAGGACAGCACACACAGTTATGTACAGTGCCTGACACTTGATAATGGTAATAAATGGCGGTTGCTCGTTTATATATTTACTATACTATACTATTTATCGTTATCTTAGAATGCATTCTTTCTACTTATTAAAAAAGTTTGCTGAAAAACAGTGTTGCCATGTTACACTGGCAGCAGCCTCATACTTGCAAGTTTCTTGATTGCATCATTTTCTCTCATGCTTGATTTAATCTCATGTTTTCTACAGTCACGTACTGTCTAGGCTGGTAGCCTAGGAGTGAAAGGCTGCGCTGTACAGCCTAGGTGTGTGGTAGGCTTACCATCTAGGCCTGTTTCCGTGTACTCTATGATCTTCACCCAATGATGAAATTGCCAAAGGACACTTCTCAGAATGTATCCCCATCGTTAAGCAGCCCATGACTGTAGTTCATTTTTACAGATGAACTACAAATGAACATTGTGCTTTTCATTTTGTGTGTCACTACAGAAAGCAGCTGTGTGTTCATTTTATAATATTTAGAAAAATTTTAAATGCCTAGAACAAGTCATGTGATCCTTCTATCCAGGAATATCTATGGCTAGCATTTTGATTAAATATGCATATTGAATCAATTTTGATGAAGTGGAATCATACCAAATGCAGTGTGTATTGCAATAGTTTTAAAAAACCCTTATACTATATTATATATTTCCATGCTATTAAATGGCTTTGTAAAACAGGAGGGTGAAAGCATAGTCAACCCAGGGGGGGAAATAGTAATTAGAGACTAGTTTTATAAATTAAAAAATAAAAAATAAAATAACACTCTTTATACCCCTGTACTTTTAGTATCTCAAGAGCAAACTCTGTGATATAAAGTTACTTTTTCTCAGGATAGGCAAGGATGGGCAAGGATATTGGGGAAGGGAAGGAGGGATGTTTTATCAATGCACAGTAGAAGGAGATGTGGAAAAGTACAGACCAGAAGCAGAGAAGGAGTTGAAGAAAGGTAATGTTGGGCAGTAGTTTTTAAAAATCTTTGTGTAATCCCAACAGAATGTTGAAAAACTCCAAGTCTTCATTCTCAGGCTTATCATCTGAGAGTTGTCAGAGAAAACCTGACTTCTTGCCCATCTCATTTCATAATTCTGATAAACATATATAACTACATAGGTGAGGCATGGAATTACCCGAATGTCTTTAATGGGAAGCCACCACTCATGTGTCCTAATTTGAGCTCAGGGGTGCTCCTCCTTTAATACATAGAACTGTTCCTTTGGGACCTCAGAGGTATTTATACCCTGGAGCAGTGTACCCTTTTGAGATTGATTTGGAATGAGGGAGAGGCCTGCTTTCTTGTTCAAGGAGGGAAAGGCAAGTAGGACAAGAAAGGAAAGCCTGAACCCTGGTTTTAGAATAGAGCGACTTGCAAATTAAGGACCTGGTAATACAGTTAATTGAAACCTTTGACCTCACACTTCTTGAGAATTTTCCTGTAACCCGATTTTGAACCTCTACCATGGTAGAGGATCTGAGAGGTATGGAGTAAAGTTCAGAAGATTGCCTGAAGAAGAGAGGACTTTCTCAGGACTGCTTTGTGTTGATATCACAGCTGAACTGGGGAGGAAGCCAGTTAATTTTCAGTGATGCTCACTACACTATTTCCTGCTGTCTCTCCTCTCCTGGGACTGCTTCTCCTTTTCTCTTCCTTTGTCTCTCCTCCCACTTCCTGTGCCTGGTTTTTGGAACCTCCCAAAAGAAACCTTGAGCACCCTTCTTTTGGTGAAGGGGTTTCTGTAGTGTCTTCATTAAGCAGCATTCCACTGAAAGGAAGTAACACTTCTTAGTGAAGAAATTTGACCTATGTGTCTTTGTAGACCAAAAATGCTACTGAAGAGTAGAATTATTGAATGACTGTCATGGTACAAATGTATACATTGAATGAAGTATTTTATTGTTCCAATTAAGGCAGCTTGTTTACATTTTTAAAAAGTTTAAGATATGTTAGAAAGATTTTGCCATCTATCTCTTCAATTAAAAATATATTTATATTTTTAAACATATGTCTATCCATGTTTTGCCAAATAAGTGATGGAGCCTTTAAAAGAGCAATCTGTTTTCACTCTAGGATAACAATATCTAGTGCACATGTGTGATTGAACTTAAGATGTGTTGTTCAATATACGTGCCATGTGTATTGTTGCCACTCCACATGTGCAAGTCATTCACTCTCATTGATTTAAAGAGCTAATGAAAAGATGCTCTTGTGATTCAAGAACCCATTTCAGATAGTAGAATAGTCTATCTAAACTCTGTCCTGTTTATTAAATTCTTATAAATTCTGCCCTATTTATTAAGTAATTTACCTTTTTTGGTTTTAGCATACCTCTTTGTGATGGGATTAATGAATTCAGGAAATGTAGCAGTGATTAGCATATTCCCACTGTACAGAAAAAGTTACTAGATGATTTTTTTTCTTTCAAGTAACATCTTTCCACTATTTTCATTAGAAATTATCCACTGTGCTCTGGCCAGGTGGTTCAGTTGGTTGGAGTGTTGTCCTCCTGTACAGCAAAAGGATGCAGGTTTGATCCCCGGTCAGGGTGCATGCTTGATCCTCAATTGGGGTGTGTATAGGAGGCAATCCATCCATGTTTCTCTGTCTCTCTCCCCCTTCCTCTCTTTCTCTGTCTCTCAAAAATAAATAAATAAACAAAATTAATAAACATATGCTCGGGTGAGGATTAAAAAAACTTATTCACCATAGCAGGCAATTACTAATATAGTCTTAAGTTTTTAAAGGGGCAGTGAGGATTGACAAGTGATCTTAACACTGATTTGTCAGTTAAGTTGGATGTATTAGTTGGCCCAGTTTGGGCATACTCTAGGGCCCAGGAATTCTTCACCTGAAGTCTACAGAGCCTCAGGTCTTGCTAAGTGGGTTACAGGGCATCATGAACCACATCAGAGTATAACAGATGTTGTGTGTATGGTCCTGTATCCTCAAATTTCATCAGAAAGCCAAAGAATTCTGTGCCACCAAAAGGTTAAGAAAGTCTTTTTATTCAGTTTCATCGCTGAACAAGGATACAATGGTGTTTTCAAAACACTTGCAAATAATAACATGCATGTTTTCATTGCAGTACTTCTTTAGCCACATATAGTATTCAGTTACAGAATTTCTCCTACACTCTCCTCTGTATTTTTAGATTTATTACAAATTGAGTGTAGTCCCACTTTTTTTTTCATATTACCCACAGTAATGTCTGTTACAAATGGTCTTGAGAGCCTAGGGAATCTCAGTCATAATCCTGATCTGCTGTTGATTCCATATTTCCTTTTGGGCAAATATTTGCTGTATTTTTTTTTCATTATCTTCATAGTATCTAAATAATGCCAGGACAATTGACACAGTTTGCAGAGAAAAATTTAATTTAATATTAGAGTTGTTATGTTCCTAACCTGTGGTAAATGGAAAATTTCTGAGTAAATATTATTAAATACTGTTTCAATTTACTTACATGTCTGATATCACTTTGTTTAATGCATAAATGATATTAGGTATTTAGAACTGCAAGAGAAAAATGGGGAGGAAATGGCAAGAAAAAATTCCTGGGAGAAGAGTTTTACCTAAATTTATACTTTGTTTTCTTTAAGGTTTATCACTCTATTGCAAAAGAATATATGTATCTGACAGAAGTTTACTGTGTGATAGAGATCTCTTAGGAATGAAAATAAATGCTGTCTAACCATGATCTGTAAAGTGATTGAGAAATTATAAACCAACACTGAATCAAAAAGCTCTTAACATTATTTTCTAAATATGCATGATCTGAATAATGGTTCACATATAAACAGATGAATATTAGCTGGAGAACTTGTTGAAATGTACATGCCTGGGACCTCATCCCATAAGGCTTTTGACTCAGTAGTAAGTAGTTCTGGAATCTAAGTTTATATACATGTTCCGGTTGATTTGACCACATTTTGTGAAGACTGATCTAGGTGCTAAGAGGTTGCAATGGAATAACTATAATGTAATAATATTACCTTTAACATAAGAGAAGCCATAATGAGTGTGGAGAAGTGAAGGAGACATGGAATTATTAGCAAATGATATGGAATAATTTTGCACTCTAAAATTCATTAAATTTTTTATCTGAAAATTGAAAAAATTAGAGGAGTGGAATTATTTTATCTTTATGCAAATCTCTTTACTATCTAGCTTTTTCTGTATTCATTCTCTTACAGTGTTTTGGTTGAAGTCTATAAAGAAGATTCAGTCTTACACAGAACAGGGAGTATTTTAATACCTTTTCTGATACTATGTCCAAACACCACAAGTCATAGTTTCTTAAAGGTTAGGTGCCGTGTGGATCTGAAATCATATTATTGAACTTTAAAAAAAAAGTTTGTTGATTTGTTTTGAGAGGGAGAGAGAGAGAGAGACAAACATTGATTTGTTGTTCCACATATTTTTGTATTCATTGGTTGATTGTTGTATTATGTGCTCTGACCTAGGATTGAACTGGGATGATGCGCTAACCAGCTGAGCTACATGTCCAGGACATTTTTTTCCTGCCCTTTGATATATTATAATCCATTGCTCTGTCTTGCACTTTCAATGGATCTTTTACCCATGTGTGATTTTGTACCATTCAGATGATATTAATCACTAAGTTTTGCAGATCTTCTAAAATCACATTCACTGCTGTTCTTATCTTATTGGAAAAGTATTGGGAAGCTGCCAAGCTCACAGTGGCAGATGTGAAGTTATCTAAAATGCTTGAAAGCTCAAAATTTATTATTGACAGTAAATAGTCAGTTGTTTTCCTTGGAGAAACAGGCTCATTTTGTTCATTTTTGAGTAAATGACTGCCCAATTACCCAAGTCAGAGCACCCACACTTTGTCAATTGTTCGTTCAAATAAAAAATGGTACTCCATGAAAAAACAACTAGTGCAGCTCGCAACTCAATTGCCCAAGTGCTTTTTTTCTGAACACCCATTGTACTTCACTCTGCAGCAGCAGAGTGCTTTGTGTGTAGTTCTCACTTTGTCACAGAGAACATCAAAATGACCTATACTCAAGGATCAAGATTTAATAAGGTAGTAATTCCTACTGCTTGCTTCTTTAAGAGCATTTTTAAAGGAAACTTTTTTTTTAATTGCTAATATTCAGTGAAGAATGCAGGGACTACTATTTTCACTTGCTGCCACTGCCTTGATTAGTGCTAAGGCTCCAGCAGTTTCCCCACAACTGCTTTTTCACCATGAATGCAAATGTCAGCACAGTGAAAAGACAAATAATGTCTTTGTGTTATTCTAAAAATAGTTTTGACCTCTCAGAAGGTCTTGGAACTCTCAGGAGTCCACTGATCACACTTTGAGAACCGCATACAGATATGCATTGGGCCTTCCTCCCACCCCCAGCCTCCCAGCTGTGTGTGTGTGTGTGTGCGTGTGTGTGTGTGTGTGTGTGTGACATCAACATGTCTGTATTCCATGGCTTCTTAGTAACATAGTCTGGCATATCTCTTTGAGCTGGGCAACACTGTCCTGATTCTAGCTTGAGTGGGTATTCCACAGAACAGGCATTCACATAAGAATTTCCAGCTCCTACAGTGTGCTGTGGTCCCCATGACAGCTGAAACACACAACCTCACTCCATCTCTACTCATGAAATTTCCCCCTTCTTAGCTTTAGATGCAGTTTAAACTTAAATGCATTCCTAGGCCTTCAATAGTATGCGATTTCTTTTGTACTTATGTTTACAGTATTGTTCTTTTGCATCCTCAGTAACTTTTGAAAATTTAGCCAATCCCTTAAGAACCAAAATGAATCTGTTTCGTTTATAATCTGCATGTTCTCCCCTAAAAAGGAAGGGCGTTTTGTAAATATTTGTCACAATGTAAAATGAAATCAAAACTGAAAGTGAGCAAAGTAAAACAAGTGTGCTTTAGTTGAATATTTCCTGATTCCGAGCTCGCATTGCAAAGATCAAAAGTAGCGAACGTGGTGTGCTGGTCTGGTTTTATTCCTTGCCGACTGCAGCCTCTTGGGGCCCAGTCTCCATCAAATGCTCAAATTGGAGCTGGAGTTCTGAGCGCCGGGTACCGTGTGTTCCGGTGGTGTGTTTGTACGTTGTTAGAGACTGGCAGAGCACCAGCCCGGAGCCTGCAGGCGGGGCTGCACCAGAACGTCGGAATTGGCTGCGTTGGCGCTAGGGCAGGGCGCCCCCTCCCGCGCAGTGCAGCCTCCGGCCTGGACCAGCCAAGCGCCTTGCCCATTTAAGGAGGAGGACTGTACCACCAGAACTTTCTTGACGGGTGGCGGGGGGTGTATTCAGGTGCACTCGGACAACTTTAAGTGAGCCAAAAGATGATTTCCTTTTTCTTCCAACCTGGCCCGAGTTCTAGTGCCATTCGGTGGGAGCCGTGAGCTGGTGGGCTTTGGACATGGGCCTCTTCCGTCACCTTTCTCCGAAGCAGTCCTGGGGCTCTCGCTCTGAAACCGGACTCGGTGTTCCCCGGCCCGTCCAAAGTGTAGTTTGCCTGCAGAGGCCCCGGTGCCCGGATGTCCATCAGGATTAGTGAGAGCCAATACGGTGGGAGCCTGAGGCTGCGTTGAGGACGCCCTGGCTCGGGAGCAGGTAGTCCAGCAAACTTGGGGTGCCGCGTTCGGGAACCGTCCCCGCCGGGCTCCGGCAAATGGTGAGCGTGGCGCTGGCACAAGGGCCGCGGGTGGAAGGCTCTGATGGACAGAAGACCCTGAGCTCTACCAGCTGAATGATGGCAGCCCAGTCAAGGTGAGGCAGGCATGGAGAGAAACTTTTGCAATCTGTTAGTGGCTAGGAGAACTGAAGGTTGCGGACTGGGGAGCGCGGGGGAGGTCGGGCAGCTGCGGAGGAGACGGGCAGGAAGCAGCTTTGTAATTGCTTTCTCATCGTTCCTAATGCTGGGGTCGCTATTTAATGTCAGATTAAAAAACGGTTTAGAGAACTTACTAGGCAGTTCCTGAAGAGTGGAGCAGAGCAACTGCGTTAAAGTTAGGATTGAAGTTAAATTTCTGCCCTCTTGCAAAAACAATCGTTAATTCCAGAGAAATAAGTTGATTGAACTTGTCTACCTTTGCACAAATTTTCATTTAGTTTCTTTGTGCGCCTCCCTTTGGTTCTCTTGATTTCTTCCCGCTCCAGTGTTGTGAGTAGAGTTTAGTAAACCAATTAATGTTAAACAGTTCACCTTGGAGAGGGGGTTTGAGAATTTGCCTGCTGAGTGATTGAAGATTTTACTGCTAAAATGTACGATTCTACATAAAACGACACAGCTTGAATCTGCTGAGTCGGTGAAGACCGGGAGTGTGCCGGCCGGCGGAGGGGAGAGGATAACCAACAGCAGTTGGTGTCAGAGGAGCCCTGTTGTGAGAACCTCAGGCTCTGACTTTCCGTTTTTGTTTTTGTTTTTGTTTTTTACGTATTTTGTAATATGAGCGTTAAAGACTGATGACAAGGCATTCGTGTTTATTATAAGATTCAGACTGTTGTGTGATTTCATTTTAGTTGTGACAGCAGTTGGTGCCAAGGGAAAGTTTGGAGTTATGTATATATTCTTTTTTATTAAACTTTTACAATAGTTTTACCAGAAAGCAGTTTGGCGTCACAGAATTAAAGTATTAGGAGGGCTCTTCAGGTTGATATTTGTGGGATAGTGATTTGGGGATATCTTACAAGGCTAACCACATTTCTGAAGGTGCAGACAGATCACTGAGAGAAATAGAGGTTTTTGATGTTGGAGTTGAGGATAGATGAGACTTTGAAAAATTTCCCGAAGACACAACTTTCGAGGAAGAAAAATAACTTCTCTACATAGAGCACCTTCTATGTGCTACCTGCTTTGTATATGTAATCTTCTCAACACAGTGGTTTAATCCTTGCCCCCATTTTATTGATTGTTCTAGGAAAGGGATTCTTAACTTGGGGCCAGGTCGTAGAAAATCTTGGATTGGAAACAAAAGTTGCCTGTTTATTTTTGCTAACCTCTACTGAAATTTAACTGTCAAAGGTGTCCATTGCATGAAACAGATTAAAATACCTTTATATAAGAAATTTAGTAAATATTCTGTATAGAGCTGGGCTTTGAACTCAGGTGTAAGTGATTTCAATGCCTTATCCCTTACACTAGTTAAGAATAAACAGATTTATTAGCTAACTTTGGCCAGTGCGGTATGCAGTCCCAGTGACTTTAATTGGATTGCCTGTGATTCTCCTCAGTCACTTTTATTAAGTAGGCAAGAGCCTACTTTTATTTTCATGTTGGGTTAGTTAAGGAAACTGAGGCCCAGCCAGCCTGTCCTTGCCTGAGGTCACAGTGTCTAGCACTTCCTCACTTTCAGGCTGCCTCTTTAATGCTGAGGTGAGGTGTTAAAAGGGAGCCGCAAAGCCTTAGTATAAGTGTACAAAAAGCAGTTTCAGCTAAAAGTGCTTTGTTCCAACATGTAACAATCTGAGTTATTAGTGTGGTAGTTCAATTTAACAGCAATTGAAATAGAAGGACTCAACTTTTTTCATTCTGCTGCCTGGTCTTCATACATGCCATTGAACTAGGAACAAAGCCACAAGGTCCATGATGTGTGTTGTTTTCTTAGCCTGCGTAATGGGAGTGTATCTCACAAATTGCAAGTGTCCATTTTCTTCAGTTGCATCTGGAATGTGGTCCAAGCTCATTTAGACACCTGGACAGTTGGGTAGCCTTTAAGATTCAAAGAGAAGCTATGGTGGAGAAGGTTGCAGATATTTGTGGATTTCAGGGAAACCTCAAAGTTGGGCCAAGTTGCCCTGAGTAGAAACTGAACCATCATCTGTGATATATATATATATAAAATCTGGGGTGGTGAAGTCTTGCCCATGTGCCACACACACTATCTGTTTGCTCTTGAAACAAGTAATTTAGATTGCTGGACTCAATGGACCTAACAATTCATAGCTCAGTGTGTTCTAACCACAGTAGTTTCATTGTACAAGTTTCAATTTGGTTTTTTTTTTTTTTTTTTTTTCATTTCTTTTAGTGGAAGATGTAGGGAGGAACTTAGATAAACTGAATTTTGTGGCACCGATAGTGAATACATTAGCTGACCATGGCACTTTTCTTTTATTGTTTGGCATTGTTATTAGGTGCTATTCTTGATTTGTCACTAATGGGTGGTACATGATTAATTTTTCATGTGCATAGGGTAGGCCGTGTATTCTTTCTTGATGGTCAGCTTCTTAAGACAAGACACTACCTCACATTTTTTAAGTATCTCCTGAATAAGTTTGAAGTACTTTGCATAAGGGAAGGACCTACCTAAGTATTTCTTGGCTTGTGAAATTTTATAAATTGAGGTTGTATATACCTCTTCCTCATTTTAAAACCTAAAAGTAGGAAGTTGATGGTTTTGTTTTGTGGTTGATTTCTTCTCTAGAAAAGAAAGACATTTATTGAAAAAGGTTAATTGCCTAAGTTTTAAGAATTAGAATTTGGTTCAATATTTTGAAAACATTGAATATTTGGATTGAATTATCAGAGTTGTGGTGCAAGGCAGTTACTTTCAACTATAACAGTAGTTATAGCAGGAGTGTGCTATGGCCTCAGCTCTCAGATTTGTGTGGGCTTTCTCTGGAATTTATAAGCACAGCAGATACATTGACTGCACTTCCTGGTAGGAATTGTAACAAACTTGCTTTCTCTCATGTGAAATAGTTACAGATTCTGGCCTTTGTTTCCAGATGCTGATCTAAACCACACAGAGACTATATTTTTATAGAAGTATAAAACCTGGCATGCCCTCTTTTGAGAACCATTAAGCCTGTGATAGTCAGGGGTGGGCATAGAATACCAACACTTTGCAGATGTGTCCTTTTCTCTGAGGATTAGCTTGCTTTATATTGAATAGTATGTTGCTGGATAAAATAGAAAGGAGGGCTTTGTGCAGTTCCCTGTCCCTGCTCACTCCCTTATTGAAGCAATCTCTGAGTTCTAGGAAGGAATATATACATACCTTCAACTACCATCAGGGATTAATTTGTTTTAAAATGAGCCTTGTGTTACCTGAGAAGCCCTGGCCCTGCCCCTACCTGAGGCTGAGGGGTGTAGAGGTGGGAGTTGGGCAGTTGAACTAGCTTCTTTAGGAGAGTAGCATTTGGTGACTAAGAACGTCTCAAAAGAAAGCATTTTCACACAAATAGCAAAAGGAAGTTAGGTTTATCAACTCTGCCACAGTTGTTTTTTGTTTATTTGAATTTGACTTGTTAATGAAGTTTTTAAAGAGAAAAAAATAAAGTAAAATCAGATTGTTCCCAAGATTATTATGAAGCTGGTCTTTGGTGGCTCTCTTTGACTTTCATGAGGGAAGTTTTTCCATTACAAAAAAAATGAAGCAATGCTGTTAAACTGGTGTAGAACCAGTTTGCTCCACCCTCTGCCCCCACCCCTGATTTATGAATTACTGATACCTTGGAAGAAAATTCCTGAAAGCAAAGAAGCTCCCAGTAAATACAAGCAAATATCAAAGACAATTGCTATGGTATGGTATTTTGGAAAATGCAGTTCAAGGAAGTGATTTCAAGAGGGAAATAATTTATGCACTATTTGACTCTGAATATTTTCATTTTTTCCCTTATGATACCATTGTAAACAATGTCCTTGACAGAAGAGAAACACAGACAGGTCTCTTAAATGATTTCCTGCTAGTTCATCCTGAGAGCGCAGCTGAGCTTCCTGACTCACAGACTAGAGCTCCTTCCCTGATAAAGATGGGAAGGAGGATTGAGTCATTTTTTTCAGTCAGCTGGTTTATGGGGATGTTGTTTGCCAAAATTAACAAAGTGATCCCTTGAGAGATTTAGGGGATTCTATACTAGACTGTGAAAAGGTATTCAACCACTATTTCTGTATACTTTAGAAAATGGAATTCAGTGAATGCTATATTTAAACAATTTCAATATCAAATATATTCAGTAATGAAAAAATCTTAATCATGGATAAGAGAAATTATTTATTCCTCTTGGTACTCTCACTTATTTGTTTTGAGCATGCAAAGCTATATATTACCTGATAGCAGTCAAACAGAGGACTTAGAAAGCTGATTGCTTCATGTCTGCTTTGAGATAAAACATGCAACTTGACTACTTCTAAATATATAAGCTTAGTCTGCTATTAGCAAATTTCTTCATTTTGTTTATTTTCCAAGATTGGCAAAGAAACTTAATTCCACAATCTCCTGTCTTCAAAAAAGAAAGTCCTATATGTGAGAAAGGACTACAAACAATAGTGTATTCTGATTTCCCCGTTGTACTACTTGGGAATACGGTCTGCACTTTTAGGACAGAATTTCTTGGCTCAGAATTATAAACATAGCAAGCTTGGGTATCATAATCCCTTTATTGTGGTTCAGTTACATTTTATTGGTAGAGGATGGGTGCATAACTTTTACAGTTTAAATGATTACCTAGCTTTTTTGCTTATGTGAAAAAACTTGGGGAGAGGGGGCGCTAAACTTGCATTTTACCTCTGCTTCAGAGTGTTCTCAATTCATTTTATTATGAATATAACATGCATTCATTTGCTCAAAATACTAAAGCAAGTAGAATGCATAGTAATGTCTTGCTCAAATATAAATGCATCAGATGAAATTTGACTTTAGACCTCAGGGGGGAAAATAAGATTTACAGCTTTTGGTGTTAATGCTCTGGACACCCAAAAGTAAAAATTAACTTTAAAACCATCCAAATGCCCACTTTTTGTGTCGTGGCAGTGACCGTGTGTTGACAGTCCTTCCCGTGTGTAGACTTTTCCTTTTTTCCATCTACCCACCGTGACTTAAAATTTAACCCAGTGGCCACACAGACAACATAATTAATATCCTGAAAATCTTTTTTTCTCTGGTGAATGTCTGTTGTTTTCTTGTGTTGGTTTACTGGCTTTGTTTTTTATTTAGCCAGATTGAATGCCTATCAGATTCTTTTTTTGTTGTTGTTGTGCTTTGATCCTATCAGATTTTTAAGGCTGTTATTCAAAGCAGTAATTTGATGTTAGTCTTACCTAATATATTCAGAAGAAATCCCAAGTGAAATCTTGTCAACGTGAACTGAAGCAAACAGAAAGGGAAAGTGTATTGTATTTCTGTTGACACCTAAATTGTCTTTATTTTGGTATTAGGCATTATATTTCCGAAGGGCACGCACAGTTTGTCCACATTCTAAAGGTACCAAGAATTGTTCTTCCTCCATAATGACTCATGATGATGGTCCCTTGGGGATCTGCAGTCCACATGACCCTTCGTGTGGTGGGCTGGGGAGCCCTAGAGGTGTGACTCCTGAGAGACTATTTTACCTTTACTTTATCCAAAAGGATATTGGCTTTCTTTTCAGCATTGCTTACTGTGGGATGGGCAATTAAACAAAAGTAAAAGAATATTTTAGGAGCAGTGTGGTCATACTAAATACAAGGTTTCCAAGTTGATTAGACTTAAGAATCATCATGCAGGATGAAGCTTGGGGTGGAGCCCTGCTGGCTCTGAGGCCAGGGGCCTAACTACCACACTCTGAAATGGGGATGTGTGTGAGAGGCATATAAACTACAATATATATCGTGCAATGCAGTTGCATTTGATTTAGTATATACTCATGTATATACAATCCACCCCCCCCATTGAAATAGCTATGAGGTTGGTGGAGAAGGTGGATACCTACCTATGTAAATTTATATACTTATTACAAACTGTATTAGTTGAAATGACCAAATGCACCTATATTAAACAAGAAAAGGGAAAATAAGGCTCCAAGAAGTAATGCCCAATGTTTAATTATGCAGAACTTGTCCATGAACTGTTCAAAGACCTGGATATTTAATTTACTTAATGTACCCTTTCCTATCCACTCTGGGCTCCCTTCCAAAACTGCAGGCTCCCCCTGCTGCCCACCACCCCCTTTATCAGGCGGCATTTGGTTTGATTCCCAGGGGAAAGTTATACATGTAAATTTGTCAATTATATCTAAAGTTTATGAATTTGAAATGTAAAGGTTGTTTTTCTTTTTTTTAAACAAAAACACTGTCTTGGTTTACTGTTTTTGAACAAATGATATTCAACAAAAAATTTTAAATAAGACTCCTACTGGGAAGTAAATGTTAAAATTATAGCAGATGTTGGTTCCTGTAATGAAATCCAGGAAACAGTTTCTGGTATGTGGGTGTTGTAACTTTAGTTCTTGGAACTTTCCTTCAGGAAACTGCCTTGTCAAAAGCAGGGCAGTCAAAATATATGAAGCACAATTCACAAACTATGTTGTGCAGTGTAATTAAATTTTGATTTGGTGCATATGCTTTTGTGGTTGTGATAGAGCTGAGACTATCATGTGACTTTTTATGCTGGATAATGTACATCTGGATAACTTGTTAAATTATTTCTCTCCCTTCCCCCCATTCTCTGCTTTAAAAATACAGGTGTATCTGATTTACTCTGGATATATTTTTATGGAAAGTGGTATGAAATTAACCAGTTCCCATTGTTTTGTACTAAATATGAAGTGTTTCCTACCCAGCTTTGCAGAAATCACTTATTTTTGTCTCATAACTGAAATATTAATATTTCACTTTAGACATTTCTTAGATGCCCTTATCTAGTAAGTTGGTAGCTCTCTTACCAAAATGCCAATAAAAATTTGAGTCTGTGTTATGGTTTCTAAAAAATTATTTAAAGCAGCAGTTTTCAACTGGTGTGCCTCAAGAATTTTAAACATTCAATACCTGACTACTTAGTCAGGGGCACTGACCTCTTTTCCCTTAGATTGTCAAATAAAAAGATGACAACTGCTCTCTGGTGTGAATGAATCAAAATTATATCTGGTTTCGCTCTTTTGTTGTTGTTGCTGTTAGATTGGCAATAATGTATATTTTTCTGGTGTGCTGAATTTTAGTGATCAGTTTACGTGTTCCATGAGATGAAAACAGTTGAAAATCGCTATTTAAAGGGAAACAGAGCCTCTCATTGAGTTAATATGCTACATTTTAAATATTTTTTAAAATTCATTAAAAAGGGGTATTCAACGGGACAAAGTTCTGGCCAGTAACACAAAGCTAAAGCTGTCATTTTATTTATTTATTTTTTTAGTATCTTTGACCTAGCAATTACACTTTTAGGAATTACGTTTTTCTGTTATTCTTTTATAGTCTGTATATTGTCTCCCCCCTCAGGCCCCTTTTAGAGTTAGATGATGCTGTGTGAATACAAATTCATACCACCTGGAAAAAATTAGGCAGCAGCCTGTTCTAACATTAGTGTAGTATAAAAACCCAAATGAAAGTCAGCGTGTTACATTTATTTCACAATGAAATTCTGCTACCTGAAATTGTTGAAAAGAATAATGAGATTAGTGTTGTCAGCTTGTCATGTCACTTGGTTTTAGTGAAATTCAAAGTAAACCAATTAAAATTTAGTTTATGTTTTTAAATGGGACTTGTGTCCAGAAGACAAATAAAAGCTCTAAATTGAAAGTTTTAAAAGATTAAGTTTGTTAATCCTGTCATTTTGCCAATAGTATTGAAAGTGTGAGGCTTTTGTTTTAACCCACACGTGGGGCCTCTTCTTACAAACACCTTCATCTTTTTCTTATTTTAGCAGTCATGTTTGTCTAAGGATAAAGAGAGAATCATTGTGTTTACTTACTGTGGAGTTTGTTTCGTAGGTTTTTAAAATGTCATGACAGTTCTCATGATAAGCCTAGAGTAAAACTTGGTTTCTTCCTGAGGTCACCCATGTTCTGTGGTGACACCCCTAAAATATTTGTCTCATCCATTGTTTTAAAAGAGCAAAGTAGAAGCTGTGCTACTTACTCCTTGGTCTTTTTGGCACTTCGGAAATAGCTCCCTCTCTTTAGTGCAGGGAGGGGGCAGTGAGTGTTACTGTCACTCAGATCTTTAATCTCCTGTGTCATTTCTTAATTTATGAATGTTTCTTCCTCACCCAATTTTTGACAACTTTGAGGTGTATTTTACTATCATAAAAGTCGACCATTTCAAGTGTACACTTCACTGATTTTTAGCTACTTTTACTGAGTGCCCCAAACATCGCCATAAGCACTTTTGGAACAGTTTGTCCCTCCAGTATGACCCCCCCTTGCCCATTTATAAGGGGATCCCTGTTCCCA
>PVKU01002871.1:69277-204643 GCA_004027475.1 Anoura caudifer
TAGATAGTATTTCATTGTTTAGATATGATAGGCTGGTTGTTTCCAGGGGTTTTTTTTTTTTTTTTTTTTTTGTTATGAATAATGCTGACATGAACATGCAAGTCTTTGTGTAGACATAATTTTCCTTTTTCTTGGTTAGGTAACCTAGGAGTAGAAATGCTGGATCCTGTGATGGTTTTATGCTTAACTTTTGAGAAGCCACCAAACTGTTTTCCAAACTATATGTCCACTGTAGCCCATGTTTAAATTGATGTAATTCAGTCAACTTATTTATTGTAAGTTATTTACTGTCTTCATAGTCAGCTGGGCTGTGAAAATAGTGGTTCTGAGATGTGATCAATTTTGCATTTGTTTATTAAAAAATGTTGTTTTAAATTTATGTATGACTTAAAAACACAATTCTTTTTTCTCATAAAATATCCTTCATACTATTTAAGTTGATTGGGCTTTTTGATGAAGAAACTTATATCAAGGAATGCTTAAAGAAAACTAAAATAAAATTTAAAGTATCAATGCATGCTGTTGTCAAAATAGCAAACAAAACTTCCAATCTACAATTCAGAATCCTGTCAAATAACAAAAATATAATATTAAACATAAATCCTTTATTTTGTAACTGTTAAATTGCCCTAGAAATTGTTATTTCAGTGTGCTTTTAAATAAAACCATTTAGGCCAGAATTAGCTGTTCTCAGTCGTGACAGCCGCACATGCAGATATGTTATCTAAGTGCAGCTTCTGGGAGTTATCATTCAGATGTGGGCCCTGCCAGGGGAAGGTGGTGACCATGTGTTCTCAGTTGTCTGTGTGCTCCGGACTTCAGGAAGATAGATTTGTTTTGTGAACAAAATTCTTTTATGAAGTGCTTTGAAATTATTGTTAGGTGCAAATGTAATGGTAGTGAAAGTACCTTTTTAGCATTCTGTTGCTATTTGCAAAAAAGCTGGGGAGGCCTTGGTTGTCCTCTCATCACAGCTGGCTTCCTGAATCTGCCCAGTGTGCTTTCAGCTTTGGGGCCTCAGTGCATCACAGCGGTGGTGATGAAATTCACTGCTTCTAGGTATTAATTTACCTACTTAAAGATTACATCTGTATTAATAGCATTGTGACTGTGGCATATTCATTTGTGTGAACAGTGCTTTCAATATTAGTTACCCATGTCATGTGTTGAAGAGGGCCTTAATGCTCTCTACGAGCTGGTCTGCCACAGTGTGTGCGGGTTTCTGAGTTAGTTAAGATAGAGTGTCTTCCTCCCCACCAGGAGAGGAGCTCTTGGTTTGGTGGGAGGAGACAGGCAGAAAATAGGAAACAAACTGGTCAAGTAAACAACTGAAATTTGTGTTAACTGCTGTGACTAAAACAAGGGAGTTGTAAGAGAGAATAAAGTGTGAGGAGCTTGGTCTCACATGGGCCATGAGGACCTCTGAGGAAGTTGACCTGCGGTGGAGAAAAAGCAAATCATGACATGTTAGACTAGAGAGAGTTAATTGTCTTTTCAGGATGTACATGGAAATAAGTGATGATGGTGGGAAGAATGGCAGTTTTAAGAGCACAAATAGGTTGTAGGAAATAACCATCAGAGGAAAAAACTGTGGCAGTTTTTCAAAATAAAAAATTTAGTTGGTTTTGTGGATTAATTCTACCAAAGCTCAGCTATGTTATTTTGGGTTTTTATTTTAATTAGGGCAAAACGAGTTCTGTAACATTGTAACTTGCACTTTCAAAATAGAGACTATATTTTCTTTTTTTCTCTTACAGTTTACATTGAGTATTATTTCATATTTGTTTCAGGAGTACAGCATAGTAGAAAATCATGAGACTGTGTTTTCTAGAAGTTAGCCTTAATTGGTTTATAATTGTAAAAAAGCATGTGGAAAAGAAATTTGAGAGGACATTTTTCTTAGTTTAGAAGCCATCAAGTAAGGGATGTGATAGAATTAGAGACGCGCTCCTGCTGTGGGTGCAGTCATGGGGAAGTGGGTGAGGGCTTAGACAGTGAGGGGCATATTTAGCCTGACTGTTAAACACAAAGGTTAATTTATAAAGCACCCTTTTCTACATGTGAAAGACTGTCTTGGGGAAGTTGGGCGAAAGCTTCCCTCCTCTGCCAACAACAGATCTTGAAGAAATAATTTATGTATGTTAAAACAAAGCCCAGGAATGAACTTATCCATGAGGTTAAACATGAAAACACAGTAGAAGATGGTGTTCTTTTAGTAGTTTTAGAAATAGAAAATAATCTTCTACCTTGGATATTTCAGGAAGTAGCAGATGGTTTAAGTACCTTTTTCTCAAGGGATTATGTGGCTTCTTGAAAAAGATGTGATCACAGCAAACTACAACTTCAGGAACTGAAAGTTCTTATCTCCTGAAGGCATCACAGCATATTGGACTATATAAAGTTGCTTCAGGGACCTGCATTCATTATCACCTCATCTCTCTCTCTCTCTCTCTCTCTCTCTCTCTCTCTCTCTCTCTCTCTCTCTCTCTCTCGATTTTATTTATTTATTTTTAGAGAAGGGAAGGGAGGGAGAAAGGGAGAGAAACATCAATATGTAGTCGGCTCTTGAGCATCCCCTATTGGGGACCTGGCCTGCAACCCAGGCATTGTGTCCTGACTGGGAATCGATCCAGTGACCCTTTGGTTTGCAGGGTGGCACTCAATCCACTGAGCCACACCAGCCAGGGCTTACCTCATCTCTTTTGTACTTCTGTTTTACAGTTATTTTCAAATAAGTGTATTTGTTATAGGCTTTTTGTAACATATAATAATTATGACTGCATTGTGAACATAAAAAAGAAAGCATATTCTTTATTTTCAGGGTGTAGAGTTAAATGTGTGTTTTTATGTAAGACCTGTCTTACATCATTTCTGTATTTGCTTATTCTGTCTTGTACTCAGAGGTGAATATGTACCTCATACAATGAAGTTTCTATTTCTTCTAGTATCTTCTAATATCTATAATTGTTATGTCTTTATTTTAAAATTTCCTCCTCCTGGACTAATTAGTTTATTATAGATTGTTCCAGAAGGTTTTTGTCAGTATTGGTGATTTAATTAAAAAAAAAAAATATGTCTCTAAATCTAGTATCTATGTGGATTTTATTTTATTTTTTATTTTTTATTTTTTTGGTTTAAGAGTGAGGGAAGGGTTCCAGAATTCTCCCTCACTCCCTCACAATGAGCAGTTTTTGTTCTCTGTATTCTAGAGCTGTCATCCAACTCAGTCACTGTACGTTAATAATGTGTTTTAATAAATGACAGAGCCAGTCTCCCTCCATTACTCTTTGTAGTTTTAGATTCATGGATATTTTCTCAGGTATACTTTTCAAGATCAACTTGAGTATTTTGTTTAAAAAAGCTAGTGGAACCCTGGCAGGGGTGGCTCACTGGATTGAGCTCCATCCAGCCTGTGAACTGAAGGGTTGCCTATTTGGTTCTGGGTCAGGGCACAGGGGCTGCAGGCCAGCTCCCTGGTTGTGGGGGCCATGCCAGAGGCAACCAGCTGATGTTTCTCACACATATCAGTGTTTTTCTCCTTCTCCTTCTCCCTCCATTCCTCTCTCTCTGAAAATAAATAAGTAAAATTTTTAAAAATAAGGAAAAAAGCAAAAAGCTACTGGAGTTTTAATAGGATGACTCCCCAAAAAACTTAAAACCTCATCCTGTGTTTCAGAAGTGTTAAGGTTTTAAACAGGATTGCTTTGTTCTTTGTAGATTTTCATGGAATGGAAAACAGTAAGTTAGAGTGCCAGGTACTAGCCAGACACCACTTGTTTATCTTGGAGACCTTTGGGAAATCCTGTTGCCTCAATTTCTCCAGAATGAAGTGAAAATGTACATTTTCTCTTGTCATAAATGAATGCATTATTAATATAACTAGAAGTGGAATAATATTTCTGCAGGTGATTTATATCTAGCTTTATGCAGAAGGAGCATTATGTAGTTTTTATATTGCTGTGGATAGTATGTCACTTTCTAGGAGACTTTTTCTTCATTCGTTTTTTCTTGACCATAATGGATATAATTTAGTCTCTTTAAAACCTTTTTGTAGTTCAGTAAAACAAAAGCAACAATATAGTACACTTAATTGTAATTAAAGTGAAAGAGAACTGTCTTCATTAATCTCAGCAGCTTGACCAAACATTTTCTTTTTGTTCCTTTTCAGTTTTTTCTTCACACATTAAATATTTTCCCATATTCTTTGTATATGTTTGATAAGTGATTGAGTCAATGTATAGGGAAAATACAAGGTCAGATTACGCTGTTGTGATCTTTCCGATTGTCATTCTGTTTTAAATTTTGGAAAGGAATAGAAAATATTTTCAAATCTTTTATACTTAAAAATGTCATGCCAAGAATACATTTTTAAAAGTGAAAAAGTGGCCCACATCATATTGACTAACCATGGTATTATTTTGTCCATTATGCTAGGAGCCATGATGTGTATGGTCTGTTTGTGATGCCAGTTACAAAAAATGTACTGAAGACCCTGTTTATGAGTTTCACTTACTCATGTTTACTTATCAAACTGTCACAGCTGAAGAACTAGTATAATCCATGAAGAGCCCTAGGATTTTTTCTTTTCTGTCCACTTATGCAGGTATATGTACATGCATGCTCATACAGAACCCAAGCATTGCCTCAGTTGGACAAGGTGTAATCATGCATGCAGACTGATATCATTATTTTAACTCTGCTTTTAAATATTAATTTAAAATTAGCTGGTGAAAAATTATATCCTTTTTTTGTTGTTCTTGCTATCACTCTTATTTAAAAAATGACAAGGAAATAACAGATTTTTGGTAATTGACTTTGTAAATTTCAATCTAATGATGTTTATTTAAATAATCAGGAACAGAAAATTCAGACACTTGTTTGTTTTTTTAATTATATTTTATTATGCTATTACAGTTTTCCCATTTCTCCCCCATCATTCCCCTCCACCCTGCACACCCCCTCCCACCCACATTCCCCCTTTAGTTCATGTCCATGTGTCCTAAGTTCTTTAGCTTCTACATTTCGCACACTATTCTTGCCCTCCCCCTGTCTATTTTCGACCCACCATCAATGCTACTTATTCTCTGTACCTTTTCTCCCTCTCTCCTCCTCCCACTCCCCTGTTGCTAACCCTCCATGTGATCTCCATTTCTGTGTTCCTGCTCCTGGTCTAGCTGTTTGCTTAGTTTGCTTTTGTTTTAGGTGTGGTTGTTAATATTTGTGAGTTTGCTATCTTTTTACTGTCATATTTTTTATCTTCTTTTTCTTAGATAAGTCCCTTTAACATTTCATATAATAAGGGCTTGGTGATGATGAGCTCCTTGAACTTGACCTTATCTGAGAAGCACTTTATCTGCCCTTCCATTCTAAATGAAAGCTTTGCTGGATAGAGTAATCTTGGATGTAGGTCCTTGCCTTTCATGACTTGGAATACTTCTTTCCAGTCCCTTCTTGCCTGGATGGTCTCTTTTGAGAAATCAGCTGACAGTCTGATGGGAACTCCTTTGTAGGTGGCTGTCCCCTTATCCCTTGCTGCATCTAAGATTCTCTCCTTCATTTTAATCTTGGCTAATGTAATTATGATGTGCCTTGGTGTGTTCCTCCTTGGGTCCAACTTCTTTGGGACTCTCTGAGCTTCCTGGACTTCCTGGAAGTCTATTTCCTTTGCCAGATTGGGGAAGTTCTCCTTCATTATTTGTTCAAATAAGTTTTCCACTTGTTGCTCTTCCTCTTCCCCTTCTGGTACCCCTATAATTCAGATGTTGGGATGTTTAAAGATGTCCTAGAGGTTCCTAAGCCTCTCCTCATTTTTTTGAATTCTTGTTTCTTCCTTGTTTTCTGTTTGGTTGTTTCTTTCTTCCTTCTGGTCCTCTCCACTGATTTGAGTCCCAGTTTTCCTCCCATCACTATTAGTTCCATGTGCGTTTTTCTTCATTTCACTTATTCTAGCCTCCATTTGTTCCTCTAATTTGCGACCAAAATCAACCAATTCTGTGAGCTTCCTAATCACCAGAGCTTTGAACTGTGCTTCTGATAGGTTGGCTACCAGTGCTACGAGCTCTGCATCTGATAGGTTGACCACCTCCTGGTCGCTCAGATGAATTAGCTCTGAGGCCCTGGTCTGTCTCTCTTTTGAGCCATCCTTGGTTTTGTTTTTTTTTTGTTTTTTGTCTGGTCATGGCTGTTATGTAGTGAGGGGCGGAGCCTTAGGTATTCACCCGGGCAGGGCAGCCCAGTCCCTGGGTTGTGATGCTGGATGTGGGGGCAGTGTCAGTGGCGCTTGCTCCATGCTCTTTCAAAGATCCCAGTCCCTTCAGCCTCTTTCCTCTATCAAACTGGACCCCTCTGGTGCTGATTTCTGGGTGGGTGGGCCTGCGCACGCTCTAGGACCCTGCGGGTCTCCCCAACGAACTCTCCTGTGAGGCTGGGACTCCCTCCTGGCACCTCAGCCCCTATAAGTATTTTCAGTGGGTGCTTTTAGGCTTCACTTGCCTGCACTGGGGCCCTGCATCGCACAGTCAGTCTTGCTGCCCGTTTTCGCCTGATTTGTCTGTGCACGAATGTGTGTCCGCTGTCCGCTGCCTCGTGTACCTCACTTGACCTCCTCCAGTTCGGCAACGCCACTCTCTCTGTGCGCCTGGAGTGATTGCGCACCCAGGACCACCAGGACCACCACCGGCTTATCCCGCCCGATCAGACTCTGCCTGCCGCTGACTCCGCCCTTCTTACCGGTCTGGGTGAATTGTTGTTGTCGGACGCTCGCACAATTCAATTTTCTCTCTGTCCTGGTTGGGTTTTCTCTTTTTTTTTTTTTTTTTTTTGGTTCTATATTTTTGTTGTCCTTAATCTTGGTTGTGAGAGGAGGCACAGGGTGTCCAGCATGCCTCCATCTTGGCCAGAAGTCCAGACACTTGTATTTTTATAGAATTCCTTTAAATATTGTGAGCAAACTGTAGGACAGCAAGAGTCACTGAAATTACTCATTTATTTGAGGGAAACATATCTGATTTAATTCAGAAATTATTTTTTCACTGTATTTTCATTGTTGAGCTGGTAAGAGTGGGCAGTTATTTTAGTAGGTGTTGGGAATTAAAAACAAAAGTACAGATTGTTTTCTATTTACCTAACTACTTTTCTTCCAAAATATGGGTCTGGAGCACAGTTAGTATTTTGCAGAAGGTGGAGTTTTGGCCTTCGGCTGAACCCAGAATGTTTCTTCACTCAGTGCCAAAATGTCAAACCTTTGGAACAATAATGAATAAAATAGTGCAACTGATGAAACAATGCATACAATCCATGCTTGATTAGGACAGTTTATTCTACACTTAATTGGTGTTTGTTTGTTTGTTTGTTTGTTTTGGAGGGAAGAATTATATGAGGGATCTTTAGGTTTTAATAGAATGTCAGGGAAAAGTGAATTCTTTTGGGAGCATTTCTGCTGGTAAATGGGCACTGTGAAGGACAGAGGCTTATGTATAACTGATATATAATAATAATTAATGATCATTTATTGAGCATTCTGTTATGTTCTGAGCCATCAGCCAGGAACTTCGTGTGTTAGATATCATTGTATTTCTAAGTAGGAATTGTCACTCAAATCACACAGATGAAGAATGTGAGGCTCGTGGCAATTAGTTGACCAAAGTTTATACCACTAGCAAGTGACAGCTGACATCACAGCCTCTACTGATCTACTCCAGACTTTCATATAAATGTGTTCTTTGTTCTTCATATACTGTATTTTGCTGTGTGTAATGTACTCCCATGTATAATGTGCACCCATTGTTATTGACCCAAACTTTCAAGAAAAAAAATCTTCATTTTAATTTTTAATTAATTATTTATGTTTGGAAACAAAACTGATTATTTTATTCCAGGGTATTATTTTGCATATGGATATCATTACTACTTTCTAGAGTTACTTTTAATGCATAAGCATAAGTAAAAGAATTAAAAAAACATTTATACAGCTATGGAATTAGTACTACCCATGTATAATGTGCATCCTTATTTTTTCCTCAAAAATTTGGGCAAAAAATTGCTCATTCTACACAGCAAAATACAGTACTTATATATAGGGCCAGTGCTGCTTGGTTTGGAGCCACGGATGGGTGGAGAAAGTGGAACATGGTTGTGTGTGTGTCTGACTTTTCCCTGAACTGTGACTGTGAGACAGGAAAGGGGACAAGGGTAGGAAACATGGTATGTGTGAAATTCCTCTCAGGGTCAGGAAATGTGCAGAGAAATGGAAGCCAGTGTCCCCTAATGCCTAGCAGTGGGAAGTGCATTATCCCCACAACTCTATTACCACATGGGGAACTAGGGAGGGGAGGCAACTGTTTCAGGTTGTGGAGTATTTGTAACTCAGGGAACTCCTGTAATACTTGGAAAGGAAGATATATGTTTATGCAGGAACCTTCCTGCCTAAACCTTCTTCAGGATGCCACTTCCTTATAAGAAACTCATCTTGGAAAGAAACAGACATCCTTCTGCCTCTTCCTTTTTGTATGTAATGTAAACACCCCTTTGCCTTTGCTGCAGGATACCACACTTTTCATACTGTCCTTGGGTTCTTCTTTCTTCTACTGGTCTCTTACCCTGTTCCATATGCTGTTAGCTCTAGGGACCCTTGTACTGTGTTTAGTATTGAATTATTTTACTTCCTCCTTGGGGAGGAGATAGGGTAGGAGAAGCATGGAAAGAGTAGGGAGGCAGGGGGCCATCAATGCCTGTCTTACTTTGCTCAGCACTTGGGCTCCAGCTGTATACATTTATTAACAGCTTACAATTATTGAATACTTAACATGTGCCAGGCACTGGGCTAAGCACTCTGTATACATTAGTTAATTTGATTCTTACCATAGTCCTTAAACCTTTGGAACAGTTCTCACCATTTAGAGAGGACAAAACTAGAGTTTAGAGAGTTTGTGACTTACCCTGTGGGCAATAGCTGGTGGTGACGGTCTTGGAAGTGCCTCTTACAAATGTAGCTGTTAGGGAAGATGTCCTGTGTCTGTTTTCAGCCTGTTCCATTGAGATGGCTGCTGTCTCAGTAGAAAAGTAGCTCAGGGACTTGGGGAATATTCTCATTCTCTGTAACAATGGTTCTCAACGTGGACGTGTGTGGAATTTTACCACCACTGCACCCTACCCAGGGGGATATTAGCAATGTCTGAAAACATACTTGATTGTCACAGCTGGGGGAGAGGGTATGCTACCATAATCTTAGAGGCCAAGGACCCTGCTTAAACATCCTACAATGTAAAGGACAGCTCCCATCAGAGAGAATGATTTGGCTCAAAATATCTGTAACAATGCCATCTGTTATGTGTGGTTGAGAACTCCACAGGTTCCCTAGTTCATAGTTGTGAGGGTATTTGTGTTTCAGTGGACACCTGTACATTGTAATCAGACTGCAACTCAGTCAGTGCTGGCCTCAGATGTTAGGTGTTTACCCTGTTTGTTTGACACACAGTGTGTGCAAAACAGTGCTAGATACCTGTGGGGATTACGCAGCTTTATAGAAAAAGGGAAGTGGTCAGACTTTTCTTAGTGGTGAAGAAAATGGAAGGAACACTTCTGAATGTTGTGAAGAGAAAAGGGTTTGTTGAAATAGAGGGAATTTGAGGTGGGCAAAGGCTGAGATGGCTACAGGCTGCAAATTTGGGAAGTGTAAAACTCGAGTGGGGCAGATAAAGAGCTCAGTATTTTTTTCAGGGCTGCAGGTATATCTGAGGGACATTTTCAGACTTTTCTTACCCACTTGAGTGCTCTCTGTGTGCTATACACTTTAACAGTCATTAGCTCACTTAATTCTCAACTTAATCTCAGGGAACTTGTGCTATTATTTATCATCACCCCCTTTTAATGGCTGGTGTAATTGAGACTCAGGTAGTTTATGTGACTTGCCAAAAGGATCACAGATAGGAAGTGGCAGAGCACAGATTTGAAACCTTACTGACTCTACAGACCACCCTCTTTAACATGCTTGCTGGGCTGGGTGTTCTCCTGCTGTGAATCACTCAGCCTCCTCTCTGCCTTCCCCTAGTTCAGGAGAACCATGGTAGGAGACTAGCAAGCAGCGGTCTCCATTTGGGGACCTTGAGTGGACATCTGGTTGTTTTGTAGCAGGAAGTGATGGAAGGGTCAGAGTTGAGGAGGGCCCATTAGCAGAGTCTTCTAGAGGGGCAAGGAAAGAATTCTGAGTGACAAGGGTCTTAATATATCTGGCAGGGAAGAGGTTGATTACAGCTGCATTTTGAACTACTCAAGGGAAAAAACATGCAGAAAGGGAGATTGGTAGATATAAGGTAAACCACCTATTGTATTACAGATTCAGTTGTGTAAAAGTCATTTCTGAAATCTGGGCCTTTTGTATATCAGATGCAACTCAAATTAGGAAAAACAGAACCATAGAATGGGGCACTCCTTAAAGCCCAAAGTTTTCTGGCTTGGTAATTTTGTAGGAAAGGACTTGCAGCAAAAACACTTTGAAATATGAAGAAGGAAATGTGATTCTGGTGGTGGTATTAAATCAGTACATGAAGAAATAGGACAAGAATCAGTGATTAATTTTCCGAAACCTCACAAACCTAGTTCTCAAATAGGAAAAAGCAACTATTTCTTTTAAAAGATGAAGATTGGAGGAGGGAAAGGTAAATTAAGTGTTCTAAGTGGCTGCTAAGCAGATTGCCCTGAAAGCTGTTCAGATGGGAGCCTGAAACTTACTCCTGCAAGTGTGTGTAACCACTGGATCAACTTGTAGTTCTTCAGCAGAGCAAAAAGCAGAAACCAGAGCAAGAGTTGAAAGGAGTGAGGCAAGGTTTCCCCACACACATGCACAGATTATACTCCTGCAGCGGGTGCATGTGTGCTCAAGCTGTTTCAACTCTGCCAGCAGCAGATGTGATCTCGTGTGGTGCACAAATTCAGGACCCCTTTACGGCTCCTTTCCTCCCCAAGGTCCACTGTGCCATTTGATAGACAAACTTGTGCTTGCCGGTTAATTCTTTCTGATAAAACTTCAGATTTAACCAGAGGTCTCTATATGTGTCCAATGGAAAGGTGGGTGAGCTCCCAGTATGCGGCATCCTCTCAGATCCCGCTATATTTTCTAGTTTATTCTTGCTATTTTTCCTGACAGTGTGTGATGAGAATTTTCAAACATTCAGAAAAGTTTGAAAGGAGAATTTCATGGTAAAAAGCTTTATTCCCAGATTGTGTTATTTTAATGCTTTATTATACTTCTGTTACCAGGTATCTGTTCATCTCTTTACTGCTGCATTTGCCCACTAATCTCTCTAATGTACTTCTTATGTAAGTTGCAGATATCAGTAGACTTTTCCTTCATCACCTTGTATGTCATTAAAGTAAAGTATTTATTTACAGGTTTTTTTCTGTTGCCATAAAATTTATGTGCCATGAAATGCACAAACCCTAGGTGTCCTGGCAACCTTTTGACAGTACATACACCCGTGTAACCTAAACCCCTGTTAGGACACAGAACCAATCTTGGGGTTATTCTTTGGTGTGTATGAGGGAAGATAATTAGGAGATAAGTAAATACACACATTCCTGTTTTATTTTTCTCCATTCACAGAGCTGTACAACTGTTTGGCGTCTCTGGGCCATGTTCGAAGAAGAGTTGTCTTGGGCCACACTTTAAATACGTTGTGACACGGACCCACACAAAAAAAAAATCTCATAGTGTTTTAAGTGAATTTATGATTTTGTGTTGGGCCACATTCACAGCCATCCTGGGCAGCATGGGGCCCATGGACCTCAGGGTGGACACCCTTTTAAGGTGTCATTTCTGTTTTTAAGAAGTCATAAGATGAGTTGTATGTGTTTGATGATCTCTCATTTTGTAGAGAATATTTAGGTAATTTCTTGAAGTCTCAGACCAAAACCTTTGAATTAAGATACTTTTTCTTTATCCAGGTTGTCTCTAGCTAAGAATTCTCCTTGGTTGCTTTATTGAGTTTCTGGGATTTTTGACCCACCTAAGGTATATTCAATATTGTTTTTAAAAATGAAATCTCTCACAACTGTTACGAACTAAAATTTCTTCTGTCTGCAACCAGGGATATCATAACTGCTTTCTTTAAAGCAAGCAAAACCTTTACAAAGTGCTTTGAACACTTGAGTCTGACTCCAAAATCATTAATGATAAATCATTTTGGAATTAGCTCTTCCTTCAGTAAAGACACTTCATGGGGAGTAGAGACCCCTGTCCGTTCTTTGAGATCTCCCCTTTTTTGGGTAATAGTAAAATGCCCGTTGACAGACTAACTAAACCACCCCTTGCTGCTTTTGGAGTGCATGGATTAGAGGAGTGCTCAGAGCATTGGGTCATGTTTTCCCAGGGTTACACTGTGTAGTCATAAGTAAGGCGGCAGGGTCTCCCCTGAAAGAGGTGGACTTAGATTAGATGCTGTCACTTACCCTGTTGTGCATGGGCCCAGGGCTCTCAGGGCTTCTCTCCAGCCTGGAAGAGAGAAGCCTGGGGGTGATGGACTGTTTTCCCAAGTAATCATGTAGTGACTGGATCTGTAGGTAACCAGGGGCGCCCAGCTGAAAGTGGGTAAGTTGTATTTTGTCAGTCAAATTATCTTGTTGCATGTTACCTGTTTATTTCTATTTCATGAGCCCATAGCTTTTGGTAAAGTCTGATGTAAATGTTCCACCCCTTTCTCAGCTCTTTTATTTTAAGGGAATAGTTGAGCCTGTGATTGGGCCAGAGTCTAAAGGAAGCAGCATCCCCCTGAGGGTAGGACTAATTAGTGAGAGGCCTCCTAGGAGGTTTTAAATTCTAAGAAATAAGACATAAATATGTGTAAGAGGTTCACTCTACCTTTATTTGAACATCTCAGCTTAATTTTATCAACTGTCAGCCTATTTCCTTACACTGTCAACCTGACACATGTCCTTTTATTTCCATAAAGGTATTCAAATTTAGTGGTGCAGTCTCCCAGCAGATTTCTAAAGAACCAGGACATTTGAGGAACAGTAAGTTCTGGCCTTTAATAGCAGCCACAGGCTTCATTCTTTCTTCATATTTTCCAAAAACCACACCCGCCCGCTGGAATAGATAGCTCAGTGTGGTTGGATGGACTCATTGTGCCTTGGGAGTTCTTAATCCTGGAGCTTCTGATGTTTTCTTCTTTGCCATCTCCTTCATATCCTATCCTTCTCCATGCATTTCATCCTAAAATTATAAAGATTTGTGGTGTGAATTTCATTATTCCATTGAAGATGCAGCTGGCATCAGTGACTGGAATGTTTTTTATGCCTCTTACTGCATCTCCTGAACTTCCACAAACGCACTCTTTTTACATCCCTTTTGAGGCTTGGTGTTAGGCCAGGCAAGGTGTTGGCAGTGGGGAGGCTGAGTCCTAGAATTATTAGGTAACATCGTAGAGTGGCTGCCAGCTTGGCACACCTATCCCCGCACACTATATTATGCCAATCTTTTGGAATGAAAGAGGAAGGCATTACAATTAGAAAGTTAGATACAAGAATGGAGATTTTTCATCTCTCTTATGTCAGGAAAACTGGTAAGAGAGAAATTTGATGTTACCGAAAGACCCATATATTTCAGCAGAACTTATTTCAGAAACAGCCTGCACTCCATTCCTTTATAAAAATGAAACTAAAATTTACCCTTTATTTTTTTTCTTAATAATTTAAAGTGTAGTCCAGGGGTTGCCAAACCTTTTTTGTAAAAGGCCAGATGGTAAATATTTTAGGCTGTGCCACCCATGGGTGCTTGTTGCAACTAGTCAGCTTTGCAACTATTCAACTCTGTCGTTCTAGGGCCAGAGTAGCCACAGACAATGTCTAAACGGATGGGCAGGGCTATGTTCCAATACATTTTATTTACAAAAACAGACAGTTGGGCCAAATTCGCCCCATAGGCCATAGTTTGCCACCCCTTGGTCTAGTCCATCATTCTGCTTTGTACATTTTTAGGTTGAAATTTAAGTATTGATCAATATAAATCAAAGAGGAATATTTAAATTCTGCCCCACCCCCTCTTTGCCAATGGTAGCTTTATTCTCCTTTAACTAATTTTATTTAAAAGTCTGAAATTTCTGTACTAAGCATACCAAGAAATTAAGAAACAGTTTGGAGTGAGAATGTTCAACTAAATGTTACTTTTAAATTTACTACTGAACTTTTTTAAATCGTGGAATTTTCAGTGTTGCTTCAGCAAACAGAATGACACATGGAGGTCTTGATGTAGTGTAAAATCACCTGAATTGAAAAGTCAGGCCAGACATTTCACAGCAAGAATCCACAGTGAGTGGGCTGCTGCTCTGTGGGCAGTGAGACTGTGCTGGCTGGGCCAACGAGGAGGGAAGAAAGCTTGGGAGGAATGATCAGCTTCGCTTTAGTGATTATTGCAGGCCACAGTTAAGTCCATTTGTATTCTAAATTTTGACATCCCTGCTGCATTCATTTTCTAAAATTGACACTTTTCCACATGCAAAGTAATTTGAGATCATGGTTCAGGATGAGGACTGCCACAGACTCTTCTTGGGTGATTGCTGCCCAAGAAGAGGCCATTGAGGATCTAGGCCAGCCCAGTGGAGCTAATGATTGTAAAAGACGGTCATCCCCACAAATTATCAAGGGTCCTTTGGAGAAATTTGGAGTTGGAGTTGTGGGATGAGGTGAAGTGGGTATGTAAACACCCCATGGTGAATGATCACTCCTGTGACTTAAAAGCTTTTCAGCAGGGGCATGGGGCCCCTTCCTCTCTTCCAAACTTCTGCTCATCCTTCAAGCTCAGATGTCACTGCTCCTGATGAAATCATCCCAGGCTCCTCCATTTAGACTTCTTGTTTTTCCCTATTGATTCTTGAGCACTTGTAGCCAGTCTCCTCAATCACTCTTAGAGCCTGCCCCTCCCCCCTTTGTTTATTTCTCCCACTAGATTGTGGAGTCTCCTTAGGTCTGGCACATATATGGGGCCAGGGCCATTAGTATTTACTGGAAACATAGATTTTCTGCTTTCATTCTATGAGGCTTAAAATCTTGAATTGGACTACAGAAAACTATAGTATAGATAAGAGTATTCATGCCCTTAAATAACTTTAAGTGACATAAATCATATTTAAAATGCAATTTTAATGTTTGAAGAAAATACTTACAATTAGAGGGCTTATTTAATATAAATTATTGGTATATTTGGTAATTTTGAATGTTTGCTTATTCTTTTCTTACAATAGATGTATTAGCCTCTGCTTTTCAAAGAGAGTAAAAAATGAAAACTTGAAAGCATTTTAAAGGACTCTCTAAAAATCCCAAAGTTTTTCCTTTTAAAATTAAACTCTCAGATTCTAGTTATTAATGTTGAAAAAGGTGGAGGAATACTTAATTAAGTTTGATAAATATCCTTTGTTTTATGCAAGTGAACTGCCTGTTGGCAGCAATGGGGAAAAGATAATATATTTTGCATATAAATATTCATGGCTGGGCCAAAATCAGCCCAAAGAATCCTGACAAGCTTTGTAAGGCTCATAACACTGCTTAGCAGAGGTCAAAATGAAGGAAGACTTCTCCAGGAAAACAATGACTTACTGTTTAGCTTTCAGGAGATTCCAGTTATAGTGAGTGGTAGGAGGTGAGCTCAGGTTATGATGAAAATGAGAATATTTAGAAACATGTAATTGTTGCTTGTTGCCGTATAAAATATCAATACATGTTTCCAGCTCTCCACTCCTATAATAATCTCCCTGTTCTTCCTACTTGAATTGCCTGTGGAATGAAATGGAATAGAATAATGAGATTGCCTCTACTTTTTAATGACATCAAGCTTCTTTCTGTGGATACAAGTATGACGTGCAGTTGAAGAGAGATAACTGTAAGTCAAGATATAAAGAAAAAAATGCTGTTGATTCTGTAAAGTCAGTATATGAACAGTTTGTTCTTACATTTTGTCTATTTTGTGTAAGATGCAAATAAGATTAGATATCTGTGTTTTCATGTCCATTTGTTTGTTATAGACTGAACAAAACTTTTCAGTCGTAGAAAGTTTATCTCTTCATGTGTGTGTCCATAGCAGCCTGTTTCATTGTGTTTAAAATGTAGTGGGCAGGTGTGTTTTACTACTTATGTTGATTGGGGAATGTAGAGTCCTTGAATTTGGTTTTAGATATATACTCCCATAATGTAATGAACTTCTTTAAATGGATAAAGGAGGAGCTCTAAAATGTTTTTTGCTTGCTTGTTTGTTCACTAACTGAAAAATGTGTTGATGGGTCTGTATGTATTCATTTTAAGAAAAAGAAGATGTTTTTAGAATGTTTTCTTCCTTTTTTTCTTTCTGTTACCATAATGTTTTCTTCTGTAGAGAAATAAATTGCATCTTGCCAGTTTCCTTGTTACCTTATTGTCCCCCACTATCCTTATCAATATACAGACATTGCTTTACCTTTTGTTTTCCAAGTGTAAGCCTTTTCCTGTTGCTTTTTGCTGTTGGTTAGCAAGTCTAAATGCTGAGCATTTGTTCTGGCTGAAGCTGTTCTTGGTACATTGGCCCAGTTTAAAACGGTTCTTCTTATCGTACGTGGTGCAATTGGTTCTCTGGAATGTGTATGTTAGAAGGTCAGTCATGGGAAGGGACCCTTGCTTTTGGAATGGTAAATCCTGCATAGGTTTCCAAGCTGTTTTATAGAATATAATTCATTCAGTTTGGTGTATGCTAGGCATTATCTGGTGCTTAAACTGTTAAGTGACAAAATCCATTTAGTATGTTTGATTTCTTATGACTGTAGAATTAGTCTCTCCTTTAAAAAAAAAACAAAAAAACAAAAAGAAAAGCCCAACTTGAATAATAAAAGCACCTGAATAATTTCTCCAAAGAAGAGTTGCCCTTTTTCTGTCTTTTAATCCCCTTAGGGACATTTCAGCAGTCTCAGGAAATACAAGAATAATTTGGAAATGATTTGTTCTTCTCTTGCTTTCTGTTTGGCAATTGAAAAGTTGATGTATTAATCAGTTATTTACAGGATGCTCTTTGTAACTGCCTGGTTTTTTTAAAAAAGAAGTAGTAAGTCTTTTGAAAATGTTTCTGTTAACTTCAAATTGTAGAATAAAAAAAAAGAGAGTGAAAGCCCTGGCTGGTGTGGCTCTTGGATTGAGTGCTGGCTGGCGAACCAAAGGGTCTCTGGTTTGATTCCCAGTCAGGGCACATGCCCAGGTTTTGGGCCAGGTCCCCAGTAGGGGGCATGTGAGAGGCAACCACACAATGATGTTTCTTTCCTTTTCCCTCTCTCTAAAAATAAATAAATAAAAACTTTATTAAAAAAAACAGAGAGAGAGAAACCACTACTTGAGTCTGCATGTATGTGCAGAATTTCATCCATTTAACCAATATCCTTTTAGCCTAATGGGTCAGTATTTCTTAACCAGTGAGGAGTAAGAAAAAGAGGTGACTGACCTGCAGACTTAAATTCTTCCTATAGGTGAGTGTCAGGTAGCTAGTAGCAATTAAAAAGATAAATGAATAGACAAGATAATTTTAAATAGTGATAAAAAAGAGATAAATCAGGGTAAAGTGTTAGACAGCTCCTGCTGGTGGAGCAAAGTGGCCATTTAGATCTGGGACCTCCCTGAGGAGTTGATTACATCCTCAGCTATACAGGCAGAGCATCCAGACTAGGATCACCAGCACCCAACTGGCAGAGCTCAACCTGTTCCAGGCAGGGAAGGCTACTGCGGCTAGTATTTCAGGAAGGGCAGGGGGAGGAGAATACATATGGGAGGTAGAAAGTAAGGGGAAGTGTGCTCGGGATGGAGCCCAATAGGCCAGGCTTCTGGGTGAATCTCAAATGCTGAGGGAAGCCTATGCAGGGCTTTCAGCAGTGGAAGGAGCCACATAATCCAAGGTGCATTTTAAAATTCTCTCTCTAGATCTTGTATTTTCTTTGTTTTTCCCCAAGATGCATTTATACCAGCATGAAGAGCTTTTTCATTGGGGGGATTTCGTTACTGACATTTTAATCCTGGAGACAGTTTATTAATATTGCACTGAATTTTATTGATTTGAAGTTAAATGCATATGTGCTATAAATGTTGCTCAAATGTTCTTTTATTTTTAGTGTAGTTTACTTGGGCTTTTATGACTAATTAAGGTATGGCAAACTGAAGAGTAAAACCTGTAACAGTGATAAACATACGTGTGGTGTTATTAATTGAGGCAGCTTTCATGGCTGATCTAGGAAAGAGTGATGTCAGCTACCTTCTAGGTTTGAGTCATTTGATGGGTACAACAGTCTGGTAAAATTGGCTTTAGGTTTCAGACAGTGAATCATATTTTGTCATCAAATAATAAGACCTGCAGAGTTCAGGAGAATTCTGGGTTGTTTGAAATTGAGTAATGCTTAAACATAACACTTGGCCCTTGAATAGTATGGGATTGGAGGCACCAGCCTCCTGAGCTGCTGAAAATCAGTATAACTTTTGACTTCCCCAAAATTCAGTAGTTCCTTGATATCTGGGGGAGATTGGTTCCAGGAACCCCTGTGAATACCCAAATCTGCGGATTGTGAAATCCCGATATAAAAAGGGGTCGCTCAATGCAGGCTTTCTGCACCTGTGGCCTCCCAACTGGGAATCAAAAATAGGACAGGTATTAATTGAAAAAAATATGCACACAAGTAGACCCACACAGTTCAAGCTCGTGTTGTTGAAGGGACAACTGTAATCACTTCAGTCAAAGATGTATGTTAAGCACCACTTTTTGCTAAGCACTGTGCTCCCAGGAGTAGTCCTTGCCTTTAAAAAGCTCATAGTCCAATAAGGAAAATGTATAGGCACTTGTACAGTTCATCTCATTTTTGTAAATGGAAACATGGACAGATTAGTAAGAACAGATGTATCCCAGAGGAAGAAATCATTCACAGCAGAGGATGAGAGGTGAGAGGGGAGGTTGAGGCTAGAGGCAGTGATACTTTGGAAAGTTTTGAAAGTTAAGTTAGGAATTCATTAGGGAACTGGCAGAGAGAAGGTCTGTATTTTCCCCAGCCTCCCAGATCCTTTACTCAAAGGGTCAAGAGGTGAGGAAGTGAGTGGATACTCTGTGAGTGGAAGCCAGGTGGTAAAGGACATTGCTTGGTATATGTACCCATCAGCTTTGATGCTATACGCAGCAGGGAGCTCAAAAAGGTTGTTAAGTAGGTGAATAACAAGATACGATTCATGATTTTTCGAAAGATCAATCAGGCAGTTATGTGGAGCTAGATAACCTGAGATAAGGAGCCTGTTGGGGCTATTGCTCTGAGTGAGAAGTGTCCACACAACCCTGAATTATGGACATTTCATAGATTTAATGCCCAAAACATTTTTTAAAAAGTCGAGTATGAATTAAACAAGGCAAACATTTAAAAAAACAAAACATTAGGCTTGCTTGTCTACATTCTTTCTTAGTTTGTGATCACAGCTTTCTGTAATGATACTTTCTCCCGCTTCATTATTTTATAGGGATGTGGCGTGGTCCTTCATGGTCTGTTGAGTGTGCAATGAGGATAGCCTGGTAATGCATGCAGTGCTCCAAATGGGTCCCATGTAGACCAGACTTGCAGGGGAAGAGCCAGCAGCTTCTGCCCACGTTTCCGGTGGTGCCAAGTGAACAGCACCAACAAAGCACTCGGTCAGAGGTGGCTCTGATCACCAGGGACCTTTATGACTATAGAGGGAGACATAAATAACTGCTCAGGTGGCAGATTTATCTCTAGTGAGCCTGTTAGGGGGTATTTTCTGTATGTCCTTTCACTGAAGTGCTAGTAAGTACTGTCAGCATTTTAGGGAACACTTCTCAGAGACTGGATTTTCTGGAATTTGTCAGTAACATTATGTTCTCATTTCAAGTAACATTAAACAAATATTTTGTTAGCTTCCAGTTACAGATCGTCAAATCCTTGAGGTTGAGAATGACTTTTTCCCACTGGTGTGCTTTGTATAATTGTGTCATTTGCATGTTGGCCCTCCTCAGTCAGTACTAGGTTTTTATTCTCAAAACGTGTTTGGATGGTAAGGGACTTGATGTAGTGCACATGGGAATGCATTGAGCTCATCTGACTCCTTCCCCTCACCCTCCTTTGGTTGGAGCTGTGTGTCCCGCCCACACATTTCCTCCACTCGCCTTTAAGATCAATTAATGAGGAAGACAAGTTCTTGTGCTTTTGCATCTAGATGGTAAAAATGCCTCTCAGCCCTGGATGATGTGGCTTAGTGGATTGAGCACCAGCCTGCGAACCTGAAGGTCACTGGTTCGGTTCTCACTCAGAGCACAGGTCTGGGCTGCGGGTCCTGTGCCCAGTTGAGGGTGTACAAAAGGCTAACTGATGTTTCTCTGACTCTTTTTCTTCCTCTCTTCCCCTCTCTCTAAAAATAAATAAATACAATCTTAAAAAATGCCTCTCAACATACATTTCTATGGTCTACTAAGAGAAACAGAATAAGGAAATCAGAATAGGCTACAGTGAGGCTATTCCAATGAAAAAACAACAGCAGCTGGTGTTTGAACTTTGGGGCATAGTCTCTCATGTGCTGCATTATGCAGGTGGGTCTGTAGTTATTTAGTAACAATCTGATTCTGAGTCCAGGGTTCAAAATCAGTTTTTAGAGGTTCCATTGAGAGTTATTGCCAAATGACCAATATTGCAATATTTCTTGACCCCTGATTTTGATATTATTTGTGTATGAGGCTATTTTTTCTTGTTTTTAATCAGAAATTTTGACTGCACAGATAATAAGTGAATAATTTGTTTAAACAAAATACTCCCTAAATGAGTGGTCCCCAACCTTTTTGGCACCAGGGACCGGTTTTGTGGAAGATAGTTTTTCCACGGACCTGGGAGAGGGGTTAGGGTTGGAGGCAGGATGCAGAGCTCAGGCGTTGATGTGAGCTGAGCTTCCCTTGCTGGTCACCACGCACCTCCTACTGTGTGGCCAGGATTTCTAATCAGTGCACCATCACCAGCCTCTTCCAACCCTAATCCAGTACTCTGTGGCAGATTTTTGTCACATGGTGGCCTTTCAGCTGTTGGTCCATAGTAACCCTTAGTACCTGGCAGATTCATATTGAAAGGTAAATTAACACATCTCTTGTAAGAATTGAAGTGACTTTTTTTTCAAGTTTGCCTAAGTAGGGGCTGTCTCAATTTAAAATTCATAGTATGCTTTTCAGCTATATATAATATCTTAAAGATTGATTTAATTTTGCAAAATGGAGTCACATACAACTCTTTCAGTACTACAGTGGGGCTGAGCATTCTGTGACAAGCAGATGTGAGACCCAGAGAGAGCTGTTACTCTGAGAGGGTCCCCTGGGGCCTCCTCCAGGAAAACAACTGTGACATAATGCTGTTTTGTCATTTGACTTGGCTGATACTTGTTTTCTATAGAAAATCAGATACTGTATTAGGATTAAGTCTCTGATTTTTTTCTTTATGCAGGGTGGGACAAAAGTAGGTTTGTGGTTGTGAATATGTGAAAGTTTATTCTTGTGTTATTATTTATTAATTATTGTATTATTTTCCATACAAACAACTGCAAACCTACTTTTGCCCAATCCTGTATTTATTATGTGTGTTAGGTGATAGGGAAGGTTATGAGGGTAAAATCATTGGAAGATTTAGCTGAGTGTTTTTTATTATGAGAGAAGCTGTTGTGAATTCTTTCATACACACAAAGCAAGAGACGGGAAAATTCTTCATTTGTTTGAAGCAATATTTGCCTTCAAACATGGAGCCACTTTGACTTCTTATGTTCAGATTGTATTTGTGAGTCATGCAATTTAATGACAGAACTAATTTTGTGCTCTGAAGTACATTGATATTTTTTCATAAAGCCAATATGTGAACGAACAATGTTCTCTGGGTGTTAGATTTGGCAATAGAAAAACATGGAAACAAAGGGCTACAAGATGGACTTAAAAAGTCAACAGGGGTGTCCTGACCAGTGTGGCTCATTTGGTTTGGTGTCATTCTGCAAAGCAAAAGGTTGCCGATTTGATTCCCAGTCAGGGCATGTGCCTGGGTTGGGGCATGCGGGAGAGGCAACCCATCAATGTTTCTCTCCCTCTCACCCTCCCTTTCCCTCTCTCTAAAAATAAATAAGTAAAATCTTAAAAAAAAATAAAGAGTCAATGGGTGGCTTCCAAAATTAAAAAGTTACTTGCACAACAAGTAAGAACAAAAGCCTTTTGCCTCCGCTACTTTGTGACACTTCTATCGCCACTCTCTAAGCCAGAGATACTCACACATCTATCTGTTCACAAACAGACATGTGAGTTTTATGTTTTGCTCTCTCCTTTGTACCGTCAAACCAGAATGGCATAATGCCTCTAAAACAGTAAAAAGACCCATTCTTTTCCATAATTAATGTGCACTGTTGATTTTAAGATTTTCCCTTACCTTCCTGCCAATGTCTCTTCCATGCCTCTGAAGATAAATACACAGGAGAAATCACACTCTATCCTCCAAGAGAGAATTAAACTTTTAAATGTGAATTCTAGAGAGAGTTGGTCACATCTCGCAGAGGAAGGTCTGTGTGAAGTGACCAGTCAAGGGTGATAAATGGGTAGTCAGCTGTGCACAGCCTGCGCTGTGGGCCGAGAGTTGCCATGGAAGCGCCCAGTGGCATTCTGCGGTCCTGCATGAGTAGCCTAGATTAGCAGCAGGGCCTGTGGGTTTATGCTTAGAAGAAGGTGCTTCCAGCCTGTCGTCAGCAGAGCCAGCATTCTGCCCCACATTTGAAGCCAAATGCAGGCCTTTCTGTTACTATCTTTTCCTTCTTCTACATGAGTTATTTCCCTTTTAGTGCGAGGGACAGAGAAAAGGGAGGCTCACTCTCACTGATACTTACAGAGCCCTAATTTCTTCATTTTACACATCCTCCAGAAGCATTTGAAAAACCCAAGTAAATGTACCCTGACAGATCCCAGCATGGGGCTGACTAAATGACTGTGTTTGGGGCCCAATTGTTAGCTCTGAATCCCACAGGAGTTTCACCACCTCTCTGAAAGTGAGAACATGTTTTAGATTTCCAGGCTTCATTCAGGCTCCTGTGCTGATTTACAGAGTGGTGGAATTGTCTGCAAAAACATCCGTGGTGCAGTCCACCTTAGTAATGGCTTGTGCATTTGTGTTCTGCAGGGTGAGTCTCACACGCCACTGGTCTCACCAGGCACTGGAAACTAAAGTCTGGTGTCCCCCATCAGTCTTTCTAGTTCACTTAGTTTTAAAACAATGTAGTAGAGGAGGTAGTTTGATGCATTTTGCAGAGATTGTTTTGATGGATTAGTGTTGAGCTTTGCAGATGGTGGACAGTAGTATATGATCCAAAAGCAAGAACTTGGCTACTGAAAGATATTCTTTATCTAAAAATATTTTTGCAAACTTCTGGGGAACTCATGGACATCTACTGGGTGGTGAGACTTTGCTCCCTCCCCAGGGCACATCAACACATGGAGTTGTTTTGTATGCAGTCAGCTGCTTCAGATGATCATGTGACTTGATGTTTTTTGCTCCCCAGGTGGGGACTCCTGCGCTGACCAGAAAACTGGCATTGAGGCACTAGTAACAGGGCCATTGCCAGCCAGCCACACATTAATGGGACCAGAGCTTAATAGCAGGCTACTTTGGTGCAAGTTTATTTACAGTCTGTCCTTGAAAGAAATTAATGTGAAGAATCCCTTTGCCCTTTAGAAGTGACTTGTAGATTCAGAGGTTATTATGGGGTCAGTGATCTCAAATCTGTAAATTTTAAGAATGACTCTAAAATGAGCATTGTAGCACAGTTTTTGTAAGTTGTAGATCAACTTCGTGCTGTCAGTCATCCTTCTGTCAAAGGGCCTTTTGTTGTTAGGTGCACAGGCAAGGACGAGCCTGTGTGGGCGCTTTTAAGCAAACGTGTTTTATGCTGTGAGATTGCTCTGCTATCAAGGACACTACCTGAATTGTGCATGGGAGTAAGGAATCATAAAGAATTACGAGTGCTTGCAAGTTAACACACTCTAGCATGCCTTCTTTGTCATTTCTCTGTTTAACATCGACAGAAAGCTGAGTGTACAGACTGTGGTTGAGAACACAAACTTTGTGCCAGGCAAACCTGCCTTTGAATTGTGGATGATGTACCATTTATGGAGTTAATAATCTCCCTCTTACAGTCATGAAAATTAAATAGGACGCATTTGGTGTACCTAAATCAGAGGCAGCTGAGTACCAGATGCTAAGTGGTGGCAGTTCTTGGCCGTGCTGCTGCTGTCATCGTTGCTGCTGCTTTTGGTAAGCCCAGAAGGGCTGCTCTCTCTTATAGTCCTCAGCATCACCTAGAAACTTGTTGAACATGCAGATCTCAGGCCCCACCACAGACCTACTGAATCAAGTTTAGGGGTGGGGTCTATGCAGTCTGGTTTTAAGGAACCCCCCAGCTGATTCTGACACTCACAGAAGGCTGATAATCTCTTATCTAATGCAGAGTGCTGTGTGGAAATCAGCGACAGAGAACTTGCAACTCTATTCTACGTGAACAGTGAGAAAGTCTGACAAGGCTGATGGTGGGATGAGGTTATCCTGTGAGAGCAAGAATGTGTTTTTTCCCTCAACACCAGAAAAAAAAAAGTGTGTTTAATTAAATGAAACGATAGTCAACTTGTAATTATTCAGAGGTAATTACAGAGTCTTTGAATCATGTAGGACATTTACTGCTTCCTAAAATCCCCCATTTAAAATATTTCCATCCACCCCCTCCTTGCTTGCACCTTGTTTTAAAAACAATGATGTATAGAGGTTGAACAATGGCTTATGCTATAAATTGTGTTCATGTTTTTTAAAATTCACATTTCCCCTGGTTTCAAAATGGAACCAAGGAAAGGAAAATATTCATGAACATTTTTGCCTAGTCATTTTTAACAAACCATTTCTTAAGCTATTACAGGCTTGGAATAACTAAAAGTCAAATAAAATCAGAAAACTACCCAGTACAACTGGCAAGTTCCTGTCTAGTTACAAGAAGTTAGGTAACCCAGAAGAATGAGTGCTCACAGCCTACCTTACATACCCCTGGGAACTGGGGACTGGGCCTTTTCCCTTCTGCCCCGCCCTGGAGCCTTGGTGAGTGAGACCCAACAGGGAGTTAGTTGCACATCAGACTGTGGGCAAGAAGCAGTTTCTCTCAAAGTCTGGACCTCAAAAAACTCACCCCACCAGTGACACTTGTGCCGTGTTTCCTCATCTGACTACCTTTCAGTCGGAGGGGGTGGTGGATAAAGGAAAAAGGACATTCAGTGTTTGCCTTAAAATTGGTGTAGTATTATATGTCTGCCAATAAAATCTTAGTATGGGTTAATTTTTTTTAAACGAATGAAGTAAAACCTTAATTAATTAGAATAAAATCTTTGTGTGGGTTAAATTTTTTTTAAACTAATGAAGTAAAACCTTAATTAACTAGAATCCTTAATTTAACAGGATTTTCTCCCTGTGGGAGGCATGAGTTTTGAATGACATAGCAAGCAAACCAGTGTTAGGAATTTATAAAGTTGGGTATTTGTCTTTATTTCTGTAGCAGTTTTTATTATTTTAGACTGAAAATCTACAGGTGTGGTAATACCTAACCAATGCTGAGCTGATTGATTTAGAAATATTTTAGTAACTTTAAACCAGTGTAGTTTTTTAAAAATGTGTTGTTGACAAGAAAATAAAGCAAGGACTCCAAGCAGCCTGATAGTTGAGGTGCTTCTGTTCACACCCTCACTTTTAAACCTGGAACTGAGAATTTTGCAATTTGGGGTTCCCTTTTCTGAGACAAAGGTAGCAATTACTTAGAAGTGGGCAAAACTCCTAATTTATAAAGCAGAACCAAAAACAGTCAACATTCACAAATGAATAAAGGTATAGGGACTCCACTGTTGTAACCAGCAGAATCGGGAAAGCGGAGCAAAGCAGATGCCTTCCATGGTCCATGTTCCAGGATGCTTCGAAAAGAGAAGCTGGGGAGTTCAGGTCACAAGCTCCACCCCTTCTTGCAAACACAGTGGCTGAAAAACAAGTTTTTGAAGGAAAAAAGAAGTTATTTCCTGATCAGCATCTTACATGGCTCCCGTGGTTGTAGGTTAATATTCCTTTTTTTTTTTTTTTTAAGAAACAAGAATAATCACAAAATTCTAAAATAACGGTTATTAATTCTTGAAAGATCATCAAATCTATGGTGCTGTTTCCAACCAGAAGCAGGCCTGGCTGAAACACAAGATTTCAGACTGTTAAAGACTACGTTCTGGAGTCGGTTTAGTTTTTCCTCTACTTTTTCAGTATGTTGACTAACATAAATTCTTTGTTGTGCAGTTTTTTAAATATATTTTATTGATTGTGCTATTACAGTTGTCCCATTTCCCCCCCCTTCATTCCCCTCCACCCTGCACACCCCCTCCCACCCATATTCCCCCCTTTAGTTCATGTCCATGTGTCCTAAGTTCTTTAGCTTCTACTTTTCCCACACTATTCTTGCCCTCCCCCTGTCTATTTTCTACCCACCGTTTATGCTACTTATTCTCTGTACCTATTCCCCCCTCTCTCCTCCTTCCCCTCCCATTGCTAACCCTCCATGTGATCTCCATTGCTGTGGTTCTGTTCCTGTTCTGGTGTCTGCTTAGTTTGCTTTTGTTTTAGGTCTGGTTGTTAATACCTGTGAGTTTGCTGTCTTTTTACTGTTCCTATTTTTTATCTTCTTTTTCTTAGATAAGTCCCTTTAACATTTCATATAATAAGGGCTTGATGATGATGAACTCCTTGAACTTGACCTTATCTGAGAAGCACTTTATCTGCCCTTCCATTCTAAATGACAGCTTTGCTGGATAGAGCAATCTTGGATGTAGGTCTTTGATTTTCATGACTTGGAATAACTCTTTCCAGCCCCTTCTTGCCTGGATGGTCTCTTTTGAGAAATCAACTGACAGTCTGATGGGAACTCCTTTGTAGGTGACTGTCTCCTTATCCCTTGCTGCATCTAGAATTCTCTCCTTCATTTTAATCTTGGCTAATGTAATTATGATGTGCCTTGGTGTGTTCCTCCTTGGGTCCAACTTCTTTGGGACTCTCTGAGCTTCCTGGACTTCCTGGAAGTCTATTTCCTTTGCCAGATTGCGGAAGTTCTCCTTTAGTATTGGTTCAAATAAGTTTTCCACTTGTTGCTCTTCTTCTTCCCCTTCTGGTACCCCTATAATTCAGATGTTGGGATGTTTAAAGATGTCCTGGAGGTTCCTAAGCCTCTCCTCATGTTTTTGAACTCTTGTTTCTTCCTTCTTTTCTGTTTCTTTCTTCCTTCCTTCCTTCTTGTCCACTCCATTGATTTGAGTCCCAGTTTTCTTCCCATCACTATTGGTTCCCTGTGCGTTTTCCTTCATTTCACTTAGTGTAGCCTTCATTTGCTCATCTAATTTGCGACCAAAATCAACCAATTCTGTGAACATCCTGATCACCAGTGCTTTGAACTGTGCATCTGATTGGTTGGCCATCTGTTTGTCTCTTATATGTATTTGCTCCAGGGCTTTGATCTATTCTTCCATTTGGGCCTTTTTTTGCGGTGGGGTCTGGTTGCACCTGTTACGTATGAGGGGCGGAGCCTTAGGTGTTCACCAGGGTGGGGTAACCCAGTCGCTGGATTGTGACCCTGTATATAGGAGAGGGGTCAGAGAGGGAACAATGGCGCTTGCTTCGTACTCTCTCAGATTTCAGTCCCTTCCACCGCTTCCCAGAAGCATTTGGGCCCTTCTGGTGCTGATTCCCAGGTTGGTGGGCTTTTGTACATTCTAGGATCCTGTGGGTCTCTTCAACAAACTCTTCTGTGAGGCTGGGAGTTTCTTCCAGTGCCTCAACCCCCACAGGTGTTTTCAATCCATGTTTTGAGGCTTTGTTTCCCCAGTCTGTCTTGCTCCCGGTTCACCTGGTTTATCTGCACGCAAATGTGGGACTGCCTGGTCAGCTAGCCACCTTGCATACCTCACTGGGTCTGCCTGCTGCCACCCCGCACCCGGGTCTGTCAGCCGCTGCCTGTGTGCCCGAATCTGCTAGCCACAGCTTTTTCCTGCCGCGACCCCTCTCTGCTGGCCGCCAACTTTGCCCCTCTTAGTGGTCTGGATTAATATGTCTATTTTATCTCCTTAGTTGCCGAACTTTTGTACAGTTCAATTTTCTGTCAGTTCTGGGTTTTTTTTGTTTTTAAATTTTTGTTGTCCTTAATTTTGGTTGTGCGAGGAGGCACAGTATATCTGCCTACAACCTCCATCTTGGCCGGAAGTCAGAAAGATATTGTGTAGTTTTAAGAGTTTTCTTAAAATTTGATGCTGAGATATCCATTATCTAGGTATGTTTTTTGTACGATTACCTAAGCTGATAATTCTTTTCCACACCCTAGTGAATTCAGCCAGATAGCTTAGCCTCTCCCCACCTTTAGATCTTGGATAAAAGTGTGGTGATTATACGGGGTGGGATGTATAAGAGAAACAAATGGTAATGAAAAAATACAATAAAAATAAATTTTAAAAAGGAGCTATGGAAATATCATTTTTACATGGTTATAATTTTTAAAAATTGTTTTTATATATGTCTTCTAGAGTTAATTTTTAAAAAGAAAATTATAAGTAAGTTTATATAAATATACTGTAAGCATAGTAGCTACTTTTAATTTTAAAATATTTAATGATTAGTATTTATGTAAAGAATCATGCTTTAGCAGCAGGAGAAAGAAATGTGAGTTCTGTTATAAATGGAGGTCACATTCAAGGGGAAAGGGAAGAAGAGAAAGAACCACTCAAGATGTTAAGTCAGCACATACTCAGTGGATTTTAGGAAGCCTTTAGAGTGGGTGACATTGGAGTCACTCCAGAGTGACTGAAAGCTGGTGGCTGAAAATTGGGGATGTGTGTGTGTAGCTGAGAGATAGAGGGAATTTGTGTGATTAGAAGGAAAGCATCAAAGTTCAAGCTATCACTGGGGGCAGGGTATAGGCTGGTGTGGCTGGAACATAGAGGTGGTTTGCAAGAGAGTCATACTTTCTGAGTAAGCTGATCCTGGAAGAACTGGTCATCTTTTCAGTGAAAGGCGGTTCTGGGATAGAGAGCAAGAGGCTGACCTTTACAGGGTATGTTTGGGGAGTCCTGCCAAGTGGAATGCATGTGGTAGGCCAGCAGGGAGAAAGGGTGATAATTTCTAGAGTAGATCTGTACTAGATTATGGGAGAAATTTAATGCAAAAGCATTAAAGGGCATAAAAGGATTTAGGAGTTTATTCTGCCCTGACTGGGTAGCTCAGTTGGTTAGAGAGTTGTTCTGATAAGCCAAGGTGACAGGTTTGATCCCCAGTCAGGACACATACAGGAATCAACCAATGAATGCACAAATAAGTGGAACAACAAATCAATGTCTCTCTCTTTCTCTCTCTCTCTCTCCCCCTTCTCTAAAATCAATCAATAAAAATTATTTAAAAAATAGAGTTTATTCTGTAGCAGTAAAGAGCCCTCAGCTTATTATTTTAAAATATGGATAGTGGCATGAGAACCAGGACTGTAGGTCAGGTTTCTTTCCATGAAAACTCTAAATTAGAGGGAAAAGATGTGGGAAGTCAGGGGGACCAGTAAGTAGGCTCTTGTCAGAGAAAATGAGAGAAGTCATGAGAGAGCAGAGAGGCCAGGATGTGGGGTCGGGGAGGGTGTCTGGCATCACACTAGAATTTCTAAGGGTACACATAGTCTTGGTGAGATAATTAAATATTTCCCTACTTATTTATTCAAGTAATGTTGGGGTAGAAATTCAGTAGATAACTAGAAGCAAGTCTGTGAAGACAAAGTCTTTTATATTTCTTATTTTCATTATTATATATCACATGTGCAGTTGGCAGGGAGTAGTTTGTGTTGGGTCAAGCTACTCCCTGGGCCAAGCCTGCTTTTTGGGTAGACACTAGCTAACACTGCACACTTTTTGGTTTCCATCTCTGCGTTTTGTTTGTCAGTGAATGCATTTTAACTATTTTGGTGTCAGGGCTTATGATTTAGGGTACATTTTTATATGGTTTAACTAGGGCAATCAGTTTACATCTAAAATTGGATTTTCCCATCCTTGGCATTTGAAATGAGAAATACAGATGATCTTTTTGAGTTTATATGCCAGGACACTCCCAGTAGAATAGGCTGAGAATAAAGTAAATGCTGTTTTGGGTGCCTACTAATCTTTTAATTATGGAATAAGCCTTTTGATTTTAATCTTCCAAAATGTACAGTACTGATCCAGGAAAACAGCTTTTTAAAAGTTCACATCCTGCTGACTCTTTCAGATGAAAAGCTTCCACCTCTACTTCATACTTTTTGAGCTGAAAGTAAAAATATTATTAATCTTGTCTCAGTTCCACCACTGCCTATAAAACACTGTTCACTTTGGAGTCAGTCTTGAGCCAGGAAGGCAGTCACCCAAAGTGAATGCTTAGGTTTCTGGAACCAGAACTGAGGCTGGAGGGCACAGCCCGTTGACTGAGCCTTAATCTAGGAGTGAGTTGAGAGACTTATGCTCTCTCTATATCACCTTCCCTGTCATCACTTCTTCTTGACCTATCCTTGCCTTCCTCAAACATGTGTGTATGCACAGCAAAACTTGGATACTGACAAATTTCATTGTTTTTGTTATTCTGTGGCATCTGAAACAGCTTGTACAATGAAGACAGAAACCTGCTTCGAATTAGAGAGAAGGAAAGACGCAACCAGGAAGCTCACCAAGAGAAAGAGGGATTTTCTGAAAAGATTCCCCTTTTTGGAGAGCCCTACAAGGTATTTATTGTATACTGGGAAGTCTGATTTATCATAATATTTAACACTGTGATAAAAGTGAGTTTCAACAAGGGCAACAACTGTGAAAATATGACAACTTATTCTAGAGATTGTTTCTGAAAACAAAATATGAAAATTCTGAACATTGTTAGTCAAAATTACCAAAGTTTGTGGTAATGTCAGTCTTCTGTATGTAGTAATATTTTCCATGACAGGCATTTCAACAGGGGAGTTTAGTTTAAATTGCACATTAAATTCTGTGTTACACATTAAATCAAGGTGTTTTCTTTTTTAGTGGTGTTATGTAACATGGTGTATTAAATATTGGTTTTCTTCTGCTTTTTTTTTTCAGTATCTAACTTTGCTGTCTTCTTTTTCTTTTTTTTTTCCTTCAGACAGAAAAAGGTGATGAGCTTTCCAGTCGAATACAGAATATGTTGGGGAACTATGAAGAAGTAAAGGAGTTACTTAGTACCAAGTCCCACACTCATCGTTTGGATGCTTCTGAAAGCAAGTTGGGAAAGCTGAGATATCCTTTACTTTCTGAGAAGGGGAGCAAAATTCTATCCCACTCCTTCAACACCAGTGTCCGTCACCAGCCTGTTAGCACTCCTGCCTCTGGACCACTTCCTGCAGGTAACATTAGCCACAATCCAAAGATGGCACAGCCAAGAATGGAATCAATGCCAAGTCTCCATGTCAAAAGCTATGCACCCCCGGACAGCCAGCACCTAGCCCAAGATCGCCTTGGTCAGGAGGTCTACAGCTCTGGTCATCACAAAAATGGTGACTGCAGAGCTGATGGAGACCACTGTAGTTCGCTGACAGACTCAGCTCCAGAGAGGGGGCTTTCTCCTTTACTCTCCTCTTTACCTTCCCCAGTACCCCCTTTGTCACCTATACATTCCAACCAGCAAACTCTTCCCAGGACACAAGGAAGCAAAAAGGTTCACAGCAGTAACAATAACAATAAAGGCTATTGCCCCGCCAAAACACCCAAGGACCTAGCAGTAAAGGTCCGAGATAAAGAGACCCCTCAGGAAAGTTTAGTGGCAGTCTCCAGCCTTGGGGTAGTCCCTCCCCAGCCACCTTCTCAGTCTTTCCCCCCACCCTCCCTCCCTTCAAAAAGCATTGCAATGCAGCAGAAGCCCACGGCTTATGTCCGGCCCATGGATGGTCAAGATCAAGCTCCTAGTGAGTCTCCTGAACTAAAACCACCACCGGAGGATTACCGGCAACAGACCTTTGAAAAAACTGACTTAAAAGTGCCTGCCAAATCTAAACTCACTAAGCTGAAAATGCCTTCTCAGTCAGTTGAGGTGAGTGGAATTTCATATCTGGGGCAATTCTAGTGTGAAGAAAGATTTTTAGATGGAAGTTCTGGAGAGTTGGGAGTGGGGGTGCTAGTAGTTTTTGGGTAAGGAAATTCATTTTTGGTCTTAGAATCTTGTTGACCTACAAAAAATTTAGGTCTGAGATGAAGTACTGAGGACAGTATTAAAATGTGATTTGCACAGAGATTTTTTGGAAATCTTTTTATTGAGCCATAATTTACATACAATAAAATATAGAGATTATAATAATATGATTTGCTATGTTTCAAAAAGTATATATACCTGTATAACCCACAACCTAATAAGGTGGAGGACATTTCTGTCATAGGAAAATTTCAAAGAATGTTTTGAGCTGTCTTGCTCTTGTTTTATTGTTTTTTTCCTTGTTTATTTTTTTGGTGGGGTTCAGGTGACACTGGCTTCTTTAACATTGTAAAGAAAATAACTTTGTTGGCTTCTCAGCCCCAGTTAGTTTATCTTAAGATAAAAACCATAAAAAAATAAAATAAAAATGAGGTCAAAATGTTGAAGGCAAACTATTAATTTTTAAAGATTTGTTCCTTGTAAACTGTAAGAAACTTTGAAACTAAAGTTCTGTTGTAATATATTTTATTTGCCGTCTGCGAAAGAAGAGTTGGGGGTGTGCTGATATTTGAGAGTGAGTTTCACATGTAATACAGAATGTTTTTCAACTGCAGCTTTTTCAAGTAAACAAAATACTGTATTTTTCTTTTTAAACAAAGGAAAAATTCCTTTTTCTGCCCTTTGATAAATGGAAGCATTGTGTTTAAATGAGGTGACTCAGAGCATACATCCATCCTATCACTGAAATTCTAAGTTATTGCCACTGACTCCAAAATTCAGATTAGTAGTGAAAAGTAAAATATTTGAAGTGAGTTTTTAAAGCTTATCTGTTAAAGTCTGTGATTTTGTTAACATCTATCATATAAATATTCTAATGAGCATATCCATTGCTCAAAGACTTGTGCACACCTAGTTAGCAGTCTGCATAGTGCTAGGAGGTAAAATTCCTGAAGTTTAAAGAAAGAAACAGAAGAAGCAGATTCCAGGATCCTTGGTTGGAAAGATAACCCTTATCTTTAAGGAGAAAAATCTGTTCTTTGGTGTTGCCAGTTTTTGGTTTAGAAGAGGTTAGGGTTGTGTCTACAGTATGCTCTTGTGCATCCAGATGTCTTCGGAATGGGACTTGTTTAGTGGCTAAGGAAAAATGAGAAAGGGGCAAATAAAGCAACTGGTAGAAATTAACCATGTTGGCAGAACTGTGCTTTTAACTCCAACTTATGAAGATTCACCAGAATGAGCCATTTATTGAATGTGTTGTGCTTTGATGGGATGTAGGGGAGGGAGAAAATGAGGGAGGGAAGAAACAAAGTGAGTTCCTCCCTCCTCCAAAGGAGGGCCAGTCAGCCTGCAGTATGATTAAAATAGTAAAGAACATAATAGGATTTGCTTTGCTTTATCTGTCAAACAGGATCTGTTCTATTTCCCTAGTTTAAGGAAAAAACAGATAAGGGGAAAATTTAACTTTTTTTTTTTTTTTAGGAAAAAAGCTATGCAACTAAAAATTGCTTTAAAACACTGTAAAGACAAAATAGCAAATATTTGCATTGTCCACCAAATATGTACCTCAGCTCAGGGCAGGATGCCAGGGAAGTATGGGTTGAGGTGGATAGCCTACACACATGAAACAATTACGGGACAGTTTAGTATAAACCATCCACTACTAGGCCCTTGAGCAAGTTGCAAGTGTCAGCCGCAATACAGCGAACTCCTGCAAATTTGGCCTGTAGGCTTCCCAGTAGCCTTTCAAGAAAGAGGATCCTACTTCACTTCTTGCTTTCTTGGTGAGGGGGGGAAAAAAAGCAGAGTTGAGATTTCTCCAAGGTATTATTTAATGTATAATTTTAAACATTAGGACTATGTTAGATGGCCTTTCCATGTTTTCTGAGTGGACATTTGAAATGCTAATAAAATCTTCCATAAGTTTGGGGATTGGAGAATGGGGTTTTCTTGGCACAAATGCACCTGCTATCAACACTTTAGTAGATAAAATTTTTCATCTTTGGCCTGTGTTTGCAGCCAGCATTCCTTTGAATTCTGTGGCTCTCTGTCTGGTTTTTGCTCAGGTTTCTCAGGTCGGTGGCAGCCACAGTGCTAGCTTCCTTGGAGCCCCTGGGCAGTGCTGGTTTTGGGGTGAAGCTGGGGGCTCAGGATGTCTTTTGTGGGGAGAGTTAGGACCCAAGAGCTTGGAGTGAAAGGGACTAAATCTGTGATGCATGGATAGCGGTACTGTCTAGTTAGGTTTTAGATTTGATTTAACTCTTTTAACTAAGATCTCATATTTTGCATACTTACCATTAGTTTTCTGTTCACACACCCAGTTAAATGGGTATATTTTTCTGTTTTTAAGGGCATGTAGATTGAATTTAAAATCTCAAATATAATATTCTGGTGTCTCCAAAGAAAACATAGAGATGCGGGACAAAAACAGGGAGTTAAACAGAAAAGCAGCTAACTCTGAATATAGAAACAGAATATTAGCAATATCCTGGGCTATTTGTGGCCTTGGGGCCAGAGGACAGAGAATGAGAGGCAGAAGAGGAAGTTGGTTGTTGGTAGAGCTATGAGGAGGAGGGGGCTGGGGTAGCTAAGTGGTTTTTCTTTATTTGCTTAATTTGTCCTAAGGCAAGTCAGAGGAGGTTGTCTTTCCTGGTTCTCTGAATGTAAGGGTTTTGTGGTTTGTTTCACTGCTTCCATGAAACATTGTTTTACAAAGTGAACCAAAATGGGAAAGTCTTCTCATCTGTTTGGTGTGTCTTCTTACTCAGGCCACGTAAGTGTGGAATCTGCCCTTTTACTTCATGGGAAATACTTGGTTTATATATTTTAGTGGGTTCTCCTAAAAAATGATGTTCTGCCCTGACTGGTGTGGCTCAGTGGGTTGGGCGTCCTCATGCAAACCAAAAGGTCACTGGTTTGATTCCCATTCAGGGCCTATGCCTTGGTTACAGGCGAGGTCACGGGTTGGGGCTTATGTGAGAGGCAACTGATCAATGTTTCTGTCTGGCTCTTTCTCTCTTCCTTCCCCTCTCTCTAAAAATAAATCAATACAGTTTTTTAAAAAATGATGTTCTTTTCTGGGACAAGTCGTTCTTACATTTAAAACTTAATCTTTCCTAAAACCCTAGAGGAAAAAAATATAAAAAATTTGACATTCTGACTAGAGGCCTAGACTGCAAGAATCTGCACTTGGTTTTCTCTGGGTGTCAGTTTTAGTTTTGCATCAACTGGAAGAGGATGTATAGCAGGTTAAAACCCATCTGAGGGCACACAGCCAGTGCTTGCTGATCTCATTGGGTAACTTCCAGCTCTAGGCATGTACATCAAAGATGTACCTGCCCAAGTGGAAGGTTGAGGTCCATTTATATTTGTCTTTTGTGCCCAAAGGTAACAAAGGAAAGTGAGAGAAAAATCATGGCATCCCAGAGTTTGTGTTCATGAGCATGGTGCCTGGAAGGGAGGGGGTGCTTAGATACCGAATTTATGCGATAAGCATTTTATTGAAAGGGAGAAATGGAATAAGCCGAGAAAGGTATATCAAATTGTATGCTGGACTTAGAAATTAGAATTTTAAAGCTAAACATGAAGCCTTTTCATTTTGCTAATAAGGCCTAGGAGGGTAAAGTCACTACAGTTTGCTAAAATGTATAGTTAGTAGCAGAGCCAGAGTTAGAACTCTCAGTTCTATGACCTTTATGCTTTTGTTTGTTAACTGTGACTGAATACCATTGGAGGATTTTGAGCAGGGGAGTGATATCATTTTTGAAAAAGATCATTCTGGTTCCTTGGTGGAGAATGACTTGGAAGGGCAAGAGTGGGCAGGAACAGGGAGAACGGTTAGCAGGTGAGCGACGATAATGATGGCTTGGAGTTAGGATTGTAGCAGTGGACATAGTGAGAAGTAGACAAATTTCAGATATATTTGGCAGGGAACTGATAGGGCTTTGTGATTGATTGGAGATGGGAGTGGGCCTGAGGCAAGTGACAGACATCAAGGGAAGCTCATAGGGGTTTTTTTGTTGTTTGAAAGGTAGGGATGGTGGGGTGATACTAGTTTCTTGACATGGATTTGACTTGGATGGAACAGGTTTGAAGTGAAAACCAACAGCTCTGGATTTTTCATGTATTAAGTTTGAGATGCTGTTCTATGCCGTACTGGGTCCAGGTAAGACTTGGCCATTGGCAGGAATAAGTAGTAGATCAGCTTAGAGAAAATGTTAAGACTGGAAATAATAAATTTGGGGTTTGCTTGCATGTGGTAGGTATTTAGGACTTTGGGTGGAAAGAAATGACCTGCTAGGTCTTCAGAAGCAAAAACTGGAGATCACTTGGGAAACTTGAGAATCTATATAATCAGTGGAAATGACAGGTTTCTGTTTTCTTTTTTTTACTTTTGAGTTTGAAGTGTACATGGAAATGGTACAGTTATCTTAATTTACATCCCAGATAAGTCACTGGAACCTAGCAGCATTTACTATCAATCTTCCATTACTTCTATCTCATTATATGGTCCTACTCCATTCAGCTCCAGATAAGTGAGGCTTTGATCCCTGATGGTCAGTTATTTCTACAAAGCATTGCTCTTTTCCTTGTGACCTTTCAGGACATCATTTAGGAACTTTTTCTGTTACCAAATGCTTCCACCTAATTTCCCAGATGGAAGTGTCACCTGCAGTTGTGAATTCAATGTCGGAATGCCTTGACTCATGGCAGCTCTTAAACTGAGCCTTCCCTTCTCAGGGAACTGTCAGCCTCACTGTGTGAAATAATCCACAGTGGAAACCTGTGTGATTGTGATTCACTTTGCACCCATATGTGCAAATAATCTTTTCTGTTTCCATATTTAACTCTTATTGTCCTAAACCTCGAAAGAGGAACTGTCCTATTATGAAATGATCTAACCCTGCAGGCAGCTAACTTTCAGTTTGTCAGTGGTGTGTATCCTGCTGGTGCACCACTCAAGATAAAATTGAGAAGCCCACTATCTTCCATATAATAATATACACTGTCAATTTAGCAACTTTTAACCGAAATAGCTTGAGTACCTACTGTTTGCCAAGCCTAGTGCTGGGTATGGGGTTACAGTGGGGAGCAAAGCCTGGTGGTTCTAGTCCTATCTAGTTGGAAACTGACATTATTCAAATAACCGCTCAAGTCAACGTGTAAGAATTTTGACAAGTGCTACAAAGGCATTTATGCACTATTGTAAGATTGATAAAGGGACTGTGACTTAGAATGAAGGAGCTCAGCAAATTCTTCTCTGAGGAAGCACTATTTGAGCGAGACCTGAGTGTTGAGTAGAAGTGACAAAAGTGAGGGGTGGACTTAGTCCACTGAAGCTGCTATAACAAAATACCACAGACTAGATGGTTTATAAACAACAGAAATTTACTTCTCATGGTTCTGGAGGCTGGAAGTCCAAGAACAAGGCACCAGAATGGTCACATTCTCTTAAGGGACCCTCTTTCTGGTTTCCAGCCAGCACCTTCTCATTGTGCCTTTGTGATGTAGAAGGGATAGAGATATCTCTGGAACTTCTTTTATAAGGCACTAATCCCATTCAGAAGAAGTCCACCCTTATTAGTTTAGCATTTCCCCAAAGCCCCACCTCTTAGTATTATTACTTGTGTGGTTTAGGATTTCAACATGAATTTTGGGAGCACATAAACATTCCTACCATAGCGTAGCAGGTGTGTTAGGGGTTAAACAGCATTGGTGTACAAGCAGAGGGAACAGTATGTGCCAGTGGCTTATGCCACGTGATGTCGAGACCATTACAAGTCCTCTTGGGTTTTAAGCCCAGTACCGTAGATCAAAGGGAAATTTTGCATTCATTCTGGAGGTTGGCAGCACATCATAATCATCCAGGAAGTCTGTTAAAAATACAAATTGCTAAAAAATAAAATTCCCTAGGAGATTGATTCAGCAGGTATACATGTAGGCAGGCTCAAGAATCTGTATCTGTGATTCTCATGAGTTTTGTTCTAGATCCTGGAAATGAAAGCTGTTCTAGAAGAGCTGATAACAGGCCACAGGTAGTGAGAGAAGGGCTGCTTGCCATTGGTTACAGTCTTCCAAGTGGGCCTTGGCAAAGAATTGCACTGAATTGATGGGGCTTCTGTCTGAAGTAGGACATGACAGTAGCTTTAGGGGAGAAGCACAGGAGTGGGACCCTAAGGCTTCACTCTTCTCTTTCTCCACAGTTCATATTTTCCTTTCTTGTGCCACCATTTTCATGCTTGTGGGAAAAGTAGGATTCTGGTACAAGCTTCTTTAGCTTTCTTTGGTTTTCTAAAAATGTTTTTATGATAGCAGCTTTTATAGCAAATTTGAGTTAGACTCCGTGAGCTAGCTCTCAGTTAATTGGGCATAACTACATGGCTTACATGTTTTAAGTTAGGAAAATGATAGCAAAGTAAGAAGGTTTTTTGTGTACACAATTACCTGTTGATGTTGGGCGTCTGGAGCAGAATACTTCCAATCTATGAGAACTAATGAGTAGTAAGTAATGTGTACTTTCTTAGAGAATGGCTAAATTTGAGACCCCCAGATATGTAAATATAGAGGTTAAAAACTGGTAGCAAGCTGCAGACAAATGGATCACAGAAGCTGCAAACAGCCTGAGGGCTAGACTGGGCCTGTAGGCTCTTGTTTGCTATATAGTGTAGTCCCCCCATCACCCACCCTGCACCCACTCGAGCCAATATTTACAAACTGGAGAATTCTGGTGAGAATTCAGATTTTCTGATTTCACCAGCTAGAGCTGAGTAGAAACTGCCACCTTTAATTTCCTAATCCTGACATTTTTTTTTTTTTTTGAGTTTGAAGAAATACTTTAAACTCTGAAGGAAACATTTTAAATAACATAGGCAAAATATTTTTTAAAAGCTCTAAAACTGCTAGAAATGAGCGCTGGCTGCTCTAGCTCAGTGGATTGAGTGACACCTGCGGACCTCAGGTTTGATGGTTCAATTCCCCATCAAGGCATATACCTGGGTTGCAGGCCAGGTCCCCAGTAGGGGGTGCATGAGAGGCAACCATGCATTGATATTTCTCTCCCTCTGTTTCTCCCTCCCTTTCTCTCTAAAAATAAATAAATATTTAAAAAAAATAAAACTGCTAGAAATGAGATAGTATGAAGGACAGAATTGCTTATAGTAGCCCAAAAAGAAAGCCTACTGTTGAATCTTGAAAATCTTTTTGGGTGACATTAATTAGAGTTGTACATTTTACTTTCTATTCCTTCTCAAAATGCCAGAAAGTACATTTGGTACCAGGATAAGAAATTTCTGTTCCTGCTTGTTGTTTTCGCACTTGAGATGTTTGTGGAGGGTTATTGGATTCCCCCTGGGTGTCTCATGTTGTGCCTTTGCCAAGATGGAGACATTCAACTCTTCAGAATCTTTCCAGGCTGTGCGCTCTCCCAGGCTCTCATGTAGCCACCCAAGTCATTTTAGCTCTTCTGCAGATTAATTGTTTTTTATTTTGAGCCAACTGATAATCTTTAGGGACAGAAAACCAGATATTCCAGTGGGGCTCCTGTTGATGACTTAAGTTAGTGGTTTTGATTTTAGCTGTTTTGGTGGGGGGTGACCAGTACTCATGAGATATTTAGGTTCACGTTATCATAGCAAGTTTATTTTTGACCTTGTATGTCTCCTCTCCAGTTGCCAAGGTCTGTTTGAAAATCATTATTTTCCAAGGTTAACTTTGCTGCATGTTCACATTTTCCAAGAACTTTATAAGCAGCTATTTTTATATTGATGTTGTTCCTCTCTGTAATTGTTGAAATCAGTAGGTTGGCAATTTTTTCCCCCACAGAGATTGAGGGTCCATGCACACCATTAGTTTTCTCTTGAACTTTATTTAATTCCCTGTGTAAGCTTGGCCTACTTTCTGTCCGCATTTCTCCCCCTACCCTGTGGTAATTTGTCCAGTGCATTCTAATCTCCTTAATCCGTTTGGCTGAAGAGTTTTGAGGTTTAATGTTTTAATCTACAGCCTCAGTATTTAAGTAATTAGAGGTCCTATTTCTAGCTGCGTTCCTTAGATAAATCACCTTAGGGTTTGTTTGTTTGTTTGTTTTGTTGTTTTGATTTACAAATTAATAGAACTCTGAAAATTCGTATTGGCAAGAATTTGAAGCTTTGAAGAGAACAATGTGAATTGAACAGAAAGGAAAGCATTCTATGTTACTCAGTTTTCTTACAGTTGTTCTTAGAAACTCAAGAACAATGGATTCTCCTTTTCCTTACAGCTCAATTTTAAAAATACTGCCCCCAAAGCAAATATTTGCTGTTGAATTTTAGAAAAAAAAAATTCTTACAAAATTTTATGCTGTAATTACAGTTTTTTCAACATTTTTCATGCTTGAGAACATGTTAACTGGTAAAAAAAAAAATTCTTTTGCTTGTTAAATAATCTGGACATTCTTACAAAATGTTAAAACTCCTTCCTGTCAGGAACAATTTGGTCATAGAAAAATTCACATTTTTTACATTCTGGTTTTATGCCTTTTTAGTCCACAAGCATTGAATACCCACTAGTTATAAAGGGAGCTAAGAGGGGGAGACTCTCTTGCACAGTAAATTTATGACATACTGTAAAAAATGAAGTATAATCTGCATGGATCTATTCATTATGGAAAGCCCATACTGTGCTCATGCTCACTTTATGGTGGAAGCTGTTCCACATGCTCTCTGTGTATTAACTCATCAACCCCACAATGCTTCCATGTGATAGGCACTGTTACTATAGCTATTTCCCTGAGAGTCTTAACAGAGATACAGAGAGATTCATTTGTCTGAGCTTACTGAGGCCTTACATGCTGGCTAATTCCAGATCCGAGTATTCTGGCTCTAGTCCACACACTTAACTCTGACACCTACATTATGTTGACTTTGAAAAGAGGGCGCTATACATTTTTTTTATAATTGATTTTTGTAAGTACTTGGATGTTCATGAGAGATTTAGGGAAAGAAGAGACATGGAGGTGAGACATGGAGAGAAGTATGTCTGGTAGGAGTAGCTGGGCCTGTGGTTCACAGAGACTGGGTAGAGGCAGAGCAGAGCAATGGAGACAGTAGCCTGTATGGAGTGAGTGGGGTCAGTTTTTGAAGTTCTTTCATTGCTTATTGGGTAACTTATCCAGGAACCAGAGTCATTAATGAAATGGAGAAATTACTTTGGCTTCATGGAAGACAGTGCATCACGGTATTATACCTTTGAGATCTTGGGCAAGGAGCCTCATCTGGCTGTGCTGACAGTATCCATGTGTGCGGTGAGGCTCCTGGGCTGAGGTGCTGTGTGTGACATGCCTAGACAGCGTTCAGTGCATAGTAAGATCTCAGTAGGTGGTGGTAGGGGTGATTAGAGTTAAAATCTGAACTGGGCTTTAAGGAAAAGTATAGGATTTAGACAGAGGGTTATCAAAATGAGGATTTAATGATGTTGAGGAAGTAGGGAGACTTAACTTGTTCACTGGAATATACTTAAAATATGTAAGTGGGATCAGATCCAAGGGACCCAGGATTTGCCAGTTAAGATGTACTAGGTGAATAAAGCCCTAAAAGTTTGATTTTTAAGTGCTGATAATAAGAAAATGAAAAGCCTAGTGAAATGTAACATTTCACTTAGGGGTTATCAAGCTTTTAAAAACTGGTTTTCCAAGATGAGGGCAGCAGTGCCCTCTGCAGTTTCCACTTCCCACGTATGCCTGATGGCATGGGGGCTGCACGCTCACACCTGAAGAGCAGCATTCTCACAGTTGGGCAGTCCCTGGTGTGAGTGTTTCACTGTATAAAGACATACGCAATGGGAAATATTTTAATTTTACTGCCTTCCCCACCCCCTTTTAATTTCCAAAGCACCTGCATATTTGTTTCTCTCTTGATTGTCACAACAACCTTGTGCATAAGGCAAGGCAGTTGGCATGGGTCACCATTTTATATGCCGTGGAACTATCTCTCTTATGAAGGTTAATGATTCCAGCTCGTTAGTGGCAGAGAGGGGTGCACAGAACCAGGACCTTGGCTACTAGTTCTTGTACTCTTTCTAACACACACACACACACACACACACACAGGTTTCTGTGGAGTAATGGTCATTTGTGTAACACATTTATTTATCAAATTTATTTGGGTGACACTGGTTAATAAAATTATATAGGTTTCAGGTGTACAATTCTATAATATGTCATCTGTGTATTGTACTGTGTTTACCACCTGTGTGACACTTTAAATAAAAGTGTCAAGGGCTCTCTATTCTTCTACATGGTCTTGCCTTCATGTCGGCATCTGATAAATCATGCAGGTGGTAGGTGTACAGATAATGATAAAAACTCACTTTTGGTTGTGGTGGTCATATACCCACTCTGAGGCCTTTAACTTTGCTTCTGTCCTTTAGAGAATGAGGCCACCAGCTATGCAACTTTCCAATTCTCTCCACCTCTGATGACTCAGAAAAAATCTTGTCTATACCCATTATTTACCTCTTTCTCTTTGATCTCAGAAGGTGGTGTTCTTCCCCTTGCTCTTCCACCTACATGCCACCTTTGTTACCTTAAACCTTTCTTTAATCACTTGGCTCCTTTCTAACAGTCTATACTTAAAGTCAGGCCTTTCTTAGCTGAAAGGGCAAAACAAACTCTTTCTTACCCCTTCTTCATACTCTAATCACATCTTTCTCATTCCCTTCCTTTCCTTCACAGCCAAAGCTCTGGAGAGAGGTAAACATTTGGTGTCTGCTTCCTCTCCTTCTGGGCACTTTCTGAACCTAAGCTGGCTGGCTTGTGCCTCCGTGACGCCAGGTGCTGCCCCAGGAACCCCAGTGGAATAAGTCAAGGAATGCTCTGAGTAGCCTGTTTGACCCCTCTGTGGCATTTGCCGTTTTTGCCCACCATCCCCTAAACACTGCCCTCTTTTGTTGTCTCCTACCCCTTCAAACATGCCTTAATCTCCTTTGGAGGCTGCCTCCCCGCCAGCCACCGCTCTCCCCAGGGCTTTGCTTTCAACCGTCTTTTCTCTTTCTATAGCTTTTCCCCCGGTAATCTCATCTGCACTTAGGGCTTCAACTACTGAAATACTGATGAATGCCAAAAAGACTTTTCTAGCCTAAAACTCCAAAGTTTTCTGAGCTCTAGATTCTTTTCTACAACTGCCTACTGGACTTTTCTTGTAGATGATGCACAGATATATCAAATTCAACCTGCCTATAACTCACTTAATTGTCTGTCTTCTCTCTCTCTCTCTCTCTCTCTCTCTCACATACACACACACACACACACACACACACACACCCCCCCTTCTTCCTCCTGGTCATCAGCTTCAATGTCTTTCTGGCCTCTACTTTATCCATCTGGTAATCCTATTCTATGGAGATTACTTGGTAAGTATTAGTTGAAAGCTTCTCCTTTCCCTTCCCTTCCAACTGTCTGCCACCCTGCTCCACAAAAGAGTGATTCTTATTGTGTGAATACCTGGTCAAGTTACCCTAGTTTAAGATCCTTGAGCACCTTTTGAGACCCTTCAGGGTAAACATGAAGATTACCTCTGGCTGCCTTCTTGATGAGACTTACCTTTCTCTTTAGGCTTGGGTTATAGCTCTTGTGCTGAAGTTCTGTGCACCTGGTGTCCAGACCTCTAGTCTCAGCACCTGTCCTTGGTGCCATGCTATGTCTTTCTCCAGGTGGTAACACTGTGAGGGCAGGGTTGTGTGTCTCATATGCTTATTTGTTCTGTAGCACAAGCGAGGCCTGGTACAGAACGGAGATTTTTTTCTGCACTGTGCTCAGCTCGAGGAGTTCTTACACAATTCACTTTGATCTGGAGTCTGAAAGATGATCTCTTACAAATGTTTGTCACAGAAGAGAGGGGGAAATCAATTTGATACAGGACTAAATCTTCTACTTAGGGCACTCAAATGGGAAGCAGACATTTAAGTTCAACAATTTTTGAAGGAATTGTTTAACTTTTCATATTCAGCCTAAGTATTTCCCAGGTCACTTTACGCATTGTCAGATATGGATTTGAAAATAAGCAGCCATATCTGATCATCAGGCATTCTTAAGAGTTCCAGCCTCATAATTGCTGTACTTTTCAGTATTGAGTTTGGAGATTAATCAGGTAATCATTATGTACTATGAACATACAGGTGCTTTTCTCTATTTTAAATAAGACACCAAATTTCCTTTAGCATATTTTGGGTTTTATTAATATAAAGGGTAAATATATATAATAAAGTTACTGTTATCTCAAAGGTTCTCATTTTTTAAAAAATTATATTTTATTCATTATGATACTAAGTTATTCTAAATTTTCCCCCTTGCTCCCTCTCTGCCCAGCCCCCCAGTCCCTCAGGAAATCCCCCCACCATTGTTCATGTGCATGGGTCATGTGTATAATTAAAATGCCAAAGGTTAAAGATAAAGAATCTTAAAAGCAGCATTTTTGGCTACTCCATACATATCCTGTACTGTATTTTATATCCCCATGGTTACTCTATAACTACTTATTTGTACTTCTTAATCCTCTTACCTCTTCATCCATTCTCCCACACCCTCCTCCCATCCGGCAACCATCAAAATGCTGTCTGTATCCATGATTCTGTCTCTGTTCTTCTTGTTTGTTTAGTTTATTTTTTAGATTCAATTGTTCATAGATATATGTTTATTGCCATTTTATTGTTCATAATTTTGATCTTCTTTTTCTTAAATAAGTCCCTTTAACATTTCATATAATCATGGTTTGGTGATGATGAACTCCTTCACTTTTTTCTTGTCTGGGAAGCTCTTTATCTGCCCTTCGATTCTAAATGATAGCTTTGCTAGGTAGAATAATCTTGGTTGTAGGTCCCTGCTTCAAGACTTTGAGTATATTTCTTGCCAATCCCTTCTAGCCTGCAAAGTTTCTTTTGAGAAATCAGCTGACAGTCTTATGGGAACATCCTTGTAGGTAACTAACTTCTTTTCCCTAGCTGCTTTTAAGATTCTCTCTTTATCTTTAACCTTTGGCATTTTAAGTATGATGTGTCTTGGAGTGGGCCTCTTTGCATCCATCTTGTTTGGGACTCTGAGCTTCCAGGACTTGCATGTCTATTTCTTCACCAAATTAGGGAAGTTTTCTTTCATAATTTTTTCAAATAGATTTCCAATTTCTTGCTCTTCCTCTTCTCCTTCTTGCATCCCTATAATGCAAATCTTGTAATGCTTGAAGTTGTCCCAGAGGCTGCTTACACTACCCTCAATTTTTTAAAAATGTTTTTTCTTCTTGTTGTTCTGATTGGTTATTTTTTGCTTCCTTCTCTTATAAATCATTGACTTGATTCTTGGCTGCATCCACTCTGCTGTTGTTTCCCTGTAAGTTGTTCTTTATTTTAATTAGTAAATCCTTCATTTCTGACTTGATCTTCTTTATGCTGTTGAGGTCCTCACTAAATTCCTTGAGAATCCTTATAAACAGTGTTTTGAACACTGTTTAGAAAATCTAAATCTAAACACTGTTTAGAAAATCTAAATCTAAACACTGTTTAGATTTAGAAATCTGATAGATTTCTTGTCCCCCTTTTGTTTAGTTATTTTCTGGCATTTTGATTTGTTCTTTCATTTGGGCCGTGCTTCTTTGTCTCCTCATTTTGGCAGCCTCCTTGTGTTCATTTCTATGTATTAGGTAGAGCTTCTATGATTCCCTGTCTTGGTAGTGTGGCCTAATGTAGTAGGTGTTCTGTAGTGTCCAGTGGCACAGTCTCCCCTATCAACCCAAGCTGGGTATTTGAGGTACATCCTTCATGTGGGCTAAGTACATCCTTCTCTTGTAGTTGAGCCTTGATTGCTGTTGGCAGGTCAGTGGAGGGGTTTACTCAGGCCAGTCAGATGCAACGATTGGCTGTGACCACTGAACACCAACCTCTGCCCTCCATGGTGGATCAGCTGTGTGAGGGCAGGGTGATCATCCTCTGATGTAGTCTGTAGCTGTCTACTGGATATGCAGGCTCTGGAGTTTCCTGGGTAGTGCAGTCCAAGGTCAGCCCCCACTTCCGTTTTGCCCAGGTCACATTGCCTGAGCTTTAAAGCAATCTGAGATGACTCCTACTTGTGCTGACTTGAGATTCCCAGGTGAAGCCAAGCTGTGAGTCTAGGCTTGTTGCTATTAGTGCTGTACATGGTGCCACTTAGCAAGAGGTATGGGGACTCAGGGCTCACTGAAACTGGCTGTTGCTTGTATGAAAGGATTTAGGAAGTTGTAAAGTATGAACCAAGACTAGCCATTCATATGGAAAAGCAGTTTGGGTGGGACACACAGTGTTAGCCTGGTTGATATGGCACCCACCTGCTGACTCCCTGGCTCTGTAGGGGGAAGAGTTCAGAAAAGGGACAGTGGCCTCTGCCCACCTTTCTGTCTGGGAGAAAACTGCTCCCCAGCTCTGGCCTTGATGCCAGACACTTCATTTTCTCCCTGTATACCACTGGTGCATTTCAAGCTGCTACCCTGATGCTGGAGTTCAGAGAGTGAGTCTGAGTAAATCTGTGTGTGGGTTCTTTAAGATCTGCTTGGGACTCCTTCCTGGCACTGGAACCCTGGGCTGGGGGACCTGGTATGGGTCTGGGATTCCTCACTCCCAGGACATCCCTCCCAAATTTTTATCCCCCACATGTGGGTGTGGGACCAGCCCTTCTCATGTTTCCACCCATCCTACCAGTCTGGACAGATGAGGTTTCTATAATTCTGTAGTTGTCAGACTTCCATTCAGCTTGATTTCTGATGGTTCTGAGTGATTGTTCTATATTTTAGTTGTAATTTTGATGTGGTTGTGCTAGGAGGTGAGGCGTGTTTATCTATGCTCCCATCTTGACTGGAAGTCAAAGGGTTCTCAACTTTAAACATTTTGTCATTCAATGAATCACTTTTAGGGAATGAGCTAACCATTTTGGGTAGGGGCATTAATTCTTCTAGACCACTTGGATATCACTAATTGGTATATTAGTCACTTGAGAATTATGGACCCTGAAAATGCCTGTCTGGCAACCTGGGTTAAATTTTCCAGTAAGATTAATTACTTTTCAGGAAAAAGTAAAACAGACACCAGAGTCCTTTAAGTACCTTATATTCTCTCAAGATTCCAGTGACCTAGTTGCTAAGATGAGGGAAAACACTGATGTGTTGTTCTTAACCTAACTGAGTCCTTTATTATGTTATGACTCACCTATAGTTCACAGATTTGTTCCATGCAAATCATGTAAAATAACTGCGCTGCGGTTTGTTTTGCTAACTTGGTTCATGTTTTTGTTGATCTGTCAGGCTGCATTAGCCAATTGCGGAAGCAGGCTTTGGAAGGAGCTGGTGCGGCAAAGAGGAGACCATCACAGGGCAGCAGTGAGTCTGCCTCAGACTTTTTGCCCACCCTCCTTGGCTGAAGGCCTTTTTAGAATCTTTTTTTGAGGGAAGTAAAGAGGTCCATGTGCACATGGGGCTATGTTTAACATAAAAAGAGATTCTTCTCTTCAAAATGAGCATGTTTCCCAATCTCTCATTTCCCCATTCAGGAGAGAAGAAAGCATTAGAGCCAGCATTGGAGAGTGCTCTCCTATACAGGGGGGGCAGTGTCTTGTACAATGTGTTGATTTAGTTACCAGCATCTCAAAGTACTAGATTTCATATTTAAATCTGAATTTTGGTGTTTTTTTTCCCTTAAAAAAATTGGAAGCACTGGCAACATAGGACTTGAATTTCTGCAAAGCAACAACTGGCTGATCTCTTAGGGTACATGCCCTGGCTTGCTGCAGCCCTTACTGGGCCTTGCACATCCACTGCTTGACAAGCTCTGTAGTTGTTGGTGCTCTTGCCCTGTGAGTTTCTACATCCTTGTGATTATTCCTTCCTTAGGGCATATCGGAGGGATGAGAACTCAAACGTGCCAAAGATGTTTCTTTTCAGAAGGATTTATAATGAAGTGTGCTTAATGATATCTAGTTAGAGTAAAAGGTGATTGATTTGTCAAAATTTTTAAAGAAATTATGTGAAGTAGGCCCTACTTCGTTATTCTCTTTTGCCCTTTTTTTCAAATATGGAAAGTTTTCCTATAAACCTATAAATGTGTGTGATTCAGGCACTTGTTCATATTTTATTTAAAGAAGAAAATCCACCATTTTAACCTACTATAAAGTTGTTAAACTTTGTGCTTTTAGGTTTTGTCACCAGAAACCGTAGAACTTTGGTATTTACCTCCTTGTCACCAAGGAGAAAAGGGCTTGCTTAGTTTTTTGTTGTTTAATGAGGAGATGGATAGCCATTCATGCTCTTTTCAGCTCCAAAATATGATGGATCTTTTTAAAAAAGGAGTTTGCATTCTGGCAGTTGGACTCTGATGTTATTTCCCACACCAAGTCCAGCAGCATATCTTTTAATACCTTTTATTCTAAACTACTCTTGGTTTTGTAGCAAATAATAGATAGCTGGTTTTTAGCATCCCTTTAGCAAATTAGAGCTGCTTTCCTTCCTTTGATCTTAGCAACATACAGGTCCTCATACAGTAGGTCCTCAAACAACATCATTTTGTTCGATGTCATTTTGTCATAATATTGATTGAAAAAATCTATTCCAGGCTGGCACCACTGTCTGGCGGGGGGCGGGGGGGTTACACATATTTCCCATGTCAGCCTGGGTTTTCTGTGTGGACTCAGTTTCCTCCCACATCCCAAACATGTACGAGTTAGGTGAGCTGGGGAGTCTGCATTGTCCCTGGATGAGTGGGTGTGGGTGGCCCTGTGATTGAATGGTGTCCTGTCCAGGGTGGGCTGCCACCTTGTGCCCTGAATTGCCATGAGAGGCTCCAGTTACCCTCAACCCTGAATTGAAATAAGTGATTGAAAAATAATCTTACTTGTTTTTATTAATGTTTATTGAATGTATGTATATTTAGACTAATTTATTTTTTAATATTTATTTTTAAAGAGAGGGAAAAGGAGGGAGAGAGAGAAGTAGAGAAACATCAATGTGTGGTTGCTTCTCACCTGTCCCCTACAGGGGACCTGGCCCACAACCCAGGCATGTGCTCTGACTGGGAATCAACCCATGACCCTTTGGTTCTCCCGCCCATGCTCAGTCCACTGAGCTATACCATCCAGGGCTAGATTTATGTTAATATTTAATATTAAAAGTGTTTGAGTATTTATTTAGAAGTCTGGTGATGTATTTGTGACCAGAAATATAACACTCTTGTTTATATTAATGGGCCTCTGATAAAATTGGTTTTGTTACATGTCATTTCACTCAAAGTCACAGGTTCCAAGAACCCATCAAAAACATTTAAGTGAGGACTTACTGTGTGTGTGTGTGTGTGTGTGTGTGTGTGTATTTGTTTATTACTGTATGAACAGCCTTTACTGGTTGCAGCTGGAAGTGGAAGAGATGAGTGTGGAGTGGATATGACAATAACAGCTCCAGCTCCTGGGGTCTTCAGAAACTCCACTCTCCTCCCCAAAATACTGATCTTACTAGTATTGATCCTACCTGAATTATATGGACAACTCATGTTTGTGTGTATAGGTACAAGTTTGTATACAAGTAAACTTACTAATAGGGTATGAGTGTGAATTTTGGAGAATTTCCAAACTGTATTTTTGTTGCCGGATGCCATTTCTATCCTCTAGTGTTATCAGTGCTGAAAACTTTCATGTGTTAATATTTATTTACAACTGGAGATGAATAATTATGTAATAGAACATGTAATCCAGGGACTGCTACAACAAACTTTTTGGATGTTGTTGGAGGGGAGGAAGATATACTTTGTTGTTTCCTTTTCTAATTATATGTGACTTTTATGCATTATAGGTAGTGGTTAAGAACATGAATTTTGGCATAAGGAAGACCTTGGTTTGAATCTTGTCCTTACCTGAAATTAGCCTCAATTTCTTATTTGTAACTAATAAATACTAATAGAATCTTCCTTATAAGGTAGTTACCATATTTAAATAAGAAAATATATGTGAATGAGAAACAAAAAGCACATAATTATATCAATATATGATGCAGGAGAAACTTCCAGTTTCATAGGAAAGTATATTGGATGGATCCATGGTGTCCTAGAATGTACACAAACCAACCAACCCTAGAGTCAGCTCCAGAAGGGCCCAGTTCATTTGTGGGTAGTGGGAGAAGTGGCTGAAAGTGAGATGAGAGCTGAGCAAGCAGCATTCTTCCCTCTCTGACCTCTCCCCCATATCCAGTACCAAATTGCAGCAAAGTGACTTGTCCCACCCTGGGGAATACCTAAGGCTCTGCCCCTTACAATGTAACAGGTGTGCTGACACCAAAAAATATGGCCCAAATGAAAGAACAGATCAAAACTCCAGAAAAAGAACTAAGTGAGAGTAGATAGCCAACTTATCAGATGCAGAGTTCAAAACACTGGTAATCAGGATGCTCACAGAAATCACTGGGTATAGCCGCAAAATAAAGGAAGAAGTGTTATTTCACTAGCAAAGTGAAATAAAGAAAAATATACAGGGAACCAACAGTGAAGGCAATGAAACTGGGACTCAAATCAACAATTTGAAACAGAAGGAAGAAATAAGAATTCAAAAAAATGAGGAAATGCTTAGGAACCTTTGGTACAACTTTAAATGTCCCAACATCTGAATCATAGGGGTGCCAGAAGAAGAGGAAGAGCAAGAAATTAAGAATAGTATAGGAAATGGAGAAGCCAAAGGGCATAAATGTAATGAACTGAGGGGGGGGCGGAGCTGGAGGTAAGGGGGAGCAAGGGGGTGCAGAGCAGAGGGGATGTGGGATGAAGGGGAGCAAAAAATGGAATAACCGTAACAGCATAATCTGTAAAATATACTTAAAAAATCATATGCTTACAAAACACTTAATAAAGTACAGCACCCATTTAGGACAAAAAGCACTCAGCAAAGTGGAAGTAGAGGGAGCATACCTCAACATAATAAAGGCCATATATGACAGACCTACAGCCAACATCATGCTCAATGGACAAAAACTAAAAGCTTTTAAACGAATATCAGAACAAGACAAGGGTGTCCACTTTTACCACTTCTATTCAACACAGTTTTTGAGGTCCTAGCCATAGTGATCAGACAAGAAAAAGAAATAAAAGGCACCCAAATTGGACAGGAGGAAGCAAAACTGTCATTGTTTGCAGATGACATGATAGTGTACCTAAAAAATCCTATAGACTTCACCAAAAAATCTACTCCACCTGACAAGTGAATTTGCCAAAACAAAGGGATATAAAGTCAGTATTCAGAAATTGAAGGCATTTTTGGACACCAACAGTAAGTATCAGAAACAGAAACTAGGAAAAAAATCCCATTTACTATAGCAACAAGAAACTAAAGTACCTAGGAATAAACCTAACCAAGGAGGTAAAAGACCTGTACTCAGAAAACTGTACAACACTGAAGAAAGAAATTAAGGAAGACACAAATGAATGGAAGCCTATACTATATTCACAGATTAGAAGAATTAGCATCATTAAAATGTCCATACTCTGGTGTAGCTCAGTGGTTGAGCACAGGCCTGTGAGCCAAAGGATCACGGTTCGATTCCCAGTCAGGGCACATGCCTGGGTTGCAGGCCAGGTCCCAGCAAGGGACATGCAAGAGGCAACCATACATTGATATTTCTCTCCCTCTCTCCTTCCCTTCCCCTCTAAAGATAAACAAATAAATAAAAGAACTTAAAAAAATAAATTTTAAAATGTCCATACTGGAGGACTTCTGGCCAAGATGGAGGTGTAGGTGGACACACTGTGCCTCCTTGCACAACCGAAATTAAGGACAACAAAGATTTAGAAACAAGAAAACAACCAGAAGTGATAGAAAATTGAACTGTACAGAAGTCCAACAACCATTCATCCAGACCTGTGAGAGGGGCGGAGTTGCAGCAGGGAAAAGTGGAGGTTGGCGGACCCAGGCATGCAGGCAGTGGCTAGCAGACCTCAGGAACACAGGAGGTGGCTAGCCAGCCCCAGGCAGGGGGTGGCAGGCAGACCTGGCAAGGCTGTGCAAGGTGGCTGGCTGACCAGGCAGTCCCAGGTTCACATGCAGATTATCCAGGCGAAGGGGAAACTGCGGAGGGGACTGGAATCTGAGAGGGAGCGGAGCAAGTACCATTGTTCTCTCATGGACCCTGCCCCCATATACAGTGTCACAACCCAGAGACTGGGCTTCCCTGTGCTGGGGAACACCTAAGGCTCCGCCCCTCACTACATAACACCCGCAAACAGACCAAAAACACCCCCCAAAAAAACAAAAATGGCTCAAACGGGAGAACAAATCAAAGCCCCAGAGCCAATTCATCTAAGTGACCAAGAGATAGCCAGCCTATCAGATGCACAGTTCAAAGCCCTGGTGATCAGGATGCTCACAGAATTGGTTGATTTTGCTCACAAATTAGATGAACAAATGAAGGCTACAATAAGTGAAATGAAGGAAAACACACAGGGGACCAATAGTGATGGGAGGAAAACTGGGACTCAAATCAGTGGAGGGGACCAGAAGGAAGAAAGAAACAACCAAACAGAAAAGAATGAAGAAACAAGAATTCAAAAAAAAATGAGAGGCTTAGGAACCTTCAGGACATCTTTAAACATCCCAACATCTGAATTATAGGGGTACCAGAAGGGGAAGAAGAAGAACAAGTGGGAAACTTATCTGAACAAATAATAAAGGAGGACTTCCCCAATCTGGCAAAGGAAATAGACTTCCAGGAAATCCAGGAAGCTCAGAAAGTTGGGCCCAAGGAGGAACACACCAAGGCACATCATAATTACATTAGCCAAGATTAAAATGAAGGAGAGCATTCTAGAAGCAGCAAGGGATAAGGGCACAGTCACCTACAAAGGAGTTCCCATCAGACTGTCAGCTGATTTCTCAAAAGAGACCTTATAGGCAAGAAGGGTCTGGAAAAAGGTATTCCAAGTCACGAAAGTCAAGGACCTACATCCAAGATTGCTCTATCCAGCGAAGCTTACATTTAGAATGGAAGGGCAGATAAAGTCCTTCTCAGATAAGGTCAAGTTCAAAGAGTTCATCATCACCAAGCCCTTATTATATGAAATGTTAAAGGGACTTATCTAAGAAAAAGAAGATAAAAAATAGGAACAGTAAAAAGGCAGCAAACTCACAGATATTAACAACCACACCTAAAATAAAAGCAAACAAGTAGAACAGGAACAGAACCACGGAAATAGAGATCACATGGAGGGTTAGCACCAAGGGAGTGGGAGGAGGAGAGGGGGGGAAGGTACCGAGAATAAGTAGCATAGACAGTAGGTAGAAAATAGACAAGGGGAGGGCAAGAATAGTGTGGGTAAGGTAGAAGCTAAAGAACTTATGACACATGGGCATGAACTAAAGGGGGGGAGGATTGTGGGTGGGAGAGGGTGTGCAGGGTGGAGGGGAATGATGGAAGAGAAATGGGACAACTGTAATAGCATAGTCAATAAAATATATTAAAAAGTTTATACTACCCAAAGCAATTCATAGATTCAGCACAATCACTATCAAGTACCAATGACGTATTTCACAGATATAGAACAAATATTTCAAAACTTTATGTGGAACCATTAATGACCCAAATATCCTCAGCAGTTTTGAGAAAGAAGAACAAAGTAGGAGGGATCTCTGTACCTGATATCAAACTATATTACAAGGCCATTGTAATCAAAACAGTCTGATACTGGCATAAGAACAGACGTATAGATCAGTGGAACAGAATGGAGAACCCAGAAATAAACCCAAGTGTCTATGGTCAATTTTATTTGACAAAGGGAGCCAGAGCATAAAATGGAGTAAAAATAGCCTCTTCAACAAATGGTGTTGCAAGATCTGGACAGGTACATGGAAAGAAATGAAACTCAATCATCAACTTGCACTATACATAAGAATAAACTCAAGATGTAGAAAAGGCTTAAATATAAATTGTCACACCATAAAAGTTCTAGAGGAGAACATAGGTAGGAAAATTTCAGATAATCCACACAGCAATATTTTCAGTGATATGTCCACAGAGCAAGGGATATAAAGGAAAAAATAAACAAATGAGACTACATCAAATTAAAAAGCTTCTGTGAGGCTAAAGAAAACATCAGCAAAGCCCTGGCTGGTGTGGTGGCTCTGGTTTTAGTGCCGGTCTGCGAACCAAACAGTCAACAGTTTGATTCCCAGTCAGGCACAAGCCTGGGTTGTAGGCCAGGTTCCCAGTTGGGGATGTGCAAGAGGCAACCAATTGAAGTATCTCTCACACATCAATGTTTTTCTCCCTCCCTCCCTCCCTTCCTCTCACTCTAAAAATAAATAAAATCTTTTTTAAAAGTCAGCAAAATAAAAAAGGAACCAACGATAAGGGAAAACATACTTGCTAATGATACTTCAGACAAGGATTTGGTTTCTAAAACATATAAAAATCTCACATGACTCTACACCATGAAGACAAACAGTCCAATTAAAAATGAGCAAAAGACCTAAACAGAGACTTCTCTAAGGAGGACATAAAAAGGGCCTATCGGCATATGAAAAGATGCTCAACATCATTAGCTATCAGAGAGATGCAAATTAAAACCACAGTGAGATACCAATTCACACCAGTCAGAATGGCCATCATAAACAAAGCAACAAACAAGTGCTGGAGAGGTTGTGGAGAAAAGGGAATCGTAGTGCACTGTTGGTGGGATTGCAGACTGGTTCAGCCACTGTGGAGAAAAGTATGGAATTTACTGAAAAGACTAAAAATGGAACTACATTTTGACCCAGCAATTCCACTGTTGGGATTACATTGTAAGACTCCTGAAACACCAATTCAAAGAATCTATGCTACCCTATGTTCATATCAGCACTATTGACAACAGCCAAGCTCTGGAAACAACCTAAGTGCCCATCAGTAAATGAGTGGATTAAAAAACTGTGGTGCATTTACATAATGGAATACTGTGCAGCAGAAAGAAAGAAGGAGCTCCTACCCTTCGTGACAGCATGGATGGAAATGGAGAGCATTATGCTAAGTGAAATAAGCCAGGTGGTGAAAGACAAATACCATATAATCTCACCTAAAAGTAGAACCTAATTAATAAAACAAACAAATGAGGGAAAAAAACCCCAAAAAACAGAGACATGGAAGTAAAGAACAAACTAAAATGACCAGAGGGGAGGGTGAGGGGCATAATGGGGGAAAGAAAGGGGTGGGTCAAGGAACATGTATAAAGGACCCTCAGACAAGTACAATGGGGTGGTGATTGTCTTTGGGAGCAGGTGTTGGGTGGGGCAGGGGAGAGCAATGGGGACAACTGTAAGTGAACAACAGTAAAAAAAGAAAATGTACATGATACCCTTAGATCAGTGTCTGGCATGTAGTAAGCACTCTGTTTAATAAATAACTTGTATCTCCATCATCATCATAGTTATTTTAACATTGTCTCTATGTGTGAGTGAATGTAGTGAATTCACCTCTTTGCCTTGGCTTAGAATATGAAATTTAGATGGTTTTTAAGACTTGAATGTTAAGGTTTTAAAGAAATGTAAGTGAGACATGATGTTCCTGAAGGATTATGCTGTGGGGTTGGAATCTCAGGGTTCATTTTCCTCCACCTTTAAATGGGACAGTTCTACCTGACCTACGAGGCTGTTGTGAAAATGAAATGGAATCTAGCTGCCTAGCATATAGCAGGTTTGGGATGATCCACTTTCCCTTGATACACATGACAATTAAAGGAAATTCACCCTGTAGGAAAGTTGTTTATTACCTGTCTTTAGGTTGTCTTTATTGCCTTTACAACTATGTTTAGAAGTCACCAGGATACGAAGAAGTGTCCTAATGTTCTGGGTTGGTTTGAGGGTATTTCCCAGTTGTTTTGGTAAAATCACAAATTTCTGTGTCATAGGTTTAATTTTCCTCAGATTTTAAAACACGATGCTTTTAAAAATGAGATTTGAATATATATTTTGTGCCACTAATAGAATACCAAGTACCTGCTGTATTTTCGTGACTCTGGAATTACATTAGTTATAGTGAGAACTGCATGGGGCCAGCTTTCAGTTGTATTTGGGCATCATGACACAAAATGGGAGAAAAATGATAGCTCTGAACCACCTATCACATAGCATTTTGTGGTCTGGGTCACAAATGCAGTAAAGATAGGCATGAGTGGGCATATTTTCATGTGATTTGTGAATACTTTCTGAATCCGATACAGAGGATGGTGACACATATATAAATTAATAAAGCAGGATGCTTTTACCAGGCAGGGAATCAAAATGTTCAGATTTGGTTCAAAGAGTATGGATTGATACGTGAATGTCTGAGAGAACAAGGGCACCAGTCTTTATTTTATATAACTTAATGTGAGTTAGGAAAAATACATATACTAACGCATGAAACCCAGAATTTCATACACTTTGTTACTTTGGATGAGACCAGGTAAAAATGTGAGTTGATCATAAGGTGATTTAAATAAAACAGTGCAGATAGTATTACAATAAGGTATCAACTCTCACAGTATTGTGAAAATGACTGAAGTTTGGGTAAAACTGTTTTGTACTGCATTTTGAGTTATGTAGGAAAAAAAATAAAGTTCAGTTGGAGATGGAACAGTGTCATAGAAGATAGATAAGCTTGAGGCATGGAGTGACTTAAAATTTTTTCTTGTCTTTACTAATGAAGGATCTCTTCATGCCTGAAGAACTTCCCTCAGTTCAGAACTAAATTCCTCCATTATTTTCTTTCCCCCTTCCTCTACCCTCTTGTCCAACTGCTTCTTAATACATGTTTCTACTACTGACAGCTGCTACTGTTACTCCTCCAGCAAATACCATACTGGTGGAAAGTTTTCTGGAGTGAAGAATGTCTTTCAGAAAGCTTTTATAATAGCATTTTTTGAAACTTATTTCTGACTTTGCCAGTAGGTTGTCCTGCAAATTATTGTGTGGTGTACAGGATTTGAAGGAGACTTGAGCTGCACTGTATTTGAACATTTTCAGAGGTGAAATACTACAGGGGATATCAGAATATGATAGAGAATCGTTATGTAGTAATGTTAATATATAGCTGATTTGAATAAGACTGTTACAGCCTGTGTTTTATTTTGTTTGCAAACAATAATTATTTACTGATTGGCACTGTGGGATAGATCATGGCATTCACCCTTAAGAGCAAATCTGATGGCAGAATTTCAGAATAGACTAATACTCAGTATTGTTCTAGTAGTTGTTTTAGTAAACCCACCACTCCCAGGGTTCGGCTTTCTAGTGGACTCTCATTGCCCTGTAGATTAGCAGTTTTCAACCTTTTTCATCTCATGGCACACATAAATTTATTCACAAAAAAAATATCCTTCCTTCCTTCCTTCCTTCCTTCCTTCCGCCCGCCCGCCAGTGCCCTTTACTAGTCAGGTATTGCATGCTTTAAAATTCCGTGGCACACCAGTGTTCCTCCTGCAGCACACCGGTTGAAAATTGCTGCTGTACCCTATACAGGAACAGTTACGGAGAAAGGTAGTGTTGACATGACCAGTCTTTGCTTTCCCCACCTAATTATGCAACTCTTCTCAGGGGAAGCTTTTATGCTCCTTCTCTTTATCCAGTGCATGTCTTGACAGGGGCAGGTGTCCTGTGGGGCAGAACCCTACAGGCTTCTCAGCACTGGCCTGGTGGACAGCACCACAGCCCCTGCCCCAGCTCCTCCATCCTCCTATTCCCCATGACCCAGGCAGGATTCCAGCCTCTACCCATTACCATATTTTCTATGCATTAATTAATTCAGAATTCACTAGAAACATATTGCAGCCACCATTGTTCAGTAGATGATGGCTTCTTCGGAGCTGGAGAGACTTTGGCCGTTTCAGGGTAAATCAGAGGGTTATACTGTACACGTATTAAAATATATAAAATTTGTCATTATCTATTCCTTTAGCATTCCCTTCTCCACTCCAGAAGGAGTTTCCGTAGACAGCCATTAAATAAAAAATGTGTTTGGGTGATCTGTGTAGAAGTGGGAAAGCTTAGAATGGAAGGGGGAAAAAGAATTCTGTGCCATGGTAAGACAGTATAATAATCTAAGTGATGTCTGTATTTTATTGAGAATGTACTGTGTACCATGCACTGCACTGAAGCCCTTTCCAAGCAGTGAGCTCAGAGCCATATTTGGAAGCTGGTGTGCGAGACTCAGAACCTAGCCAGCTCATAAGCACTACCCTGTAAGGCCAGAACCACTGGAGATGATGTGGAGAAACACCTGAGATTTTTGAAAATCCTCCAGCTTGCAAAGTCTGCTCAAGCTCCTTCCATAAATTGCATTGAAACTCAGTTTATACTTCACAAGAATTACTGTGTCATCTGGGCAAATAGCAAGTGATGAGGTATGGTGAGAAGTAGGGTGTAGGTTATTGAATTCACATTTGTGGCTAAGCAGGATTCCAAATCCATGTGTGTTATACACTTTCAGGGCTATGGTGAAATCCACAGAGTCAAGGACCTTTTGGGTGTATTTTTAGTGGCTGTAAGTATCAGCCAGTCTTTTCTGCTTCTATAAGCTCTAGATGTAGAGACTTGATGAAAGCAATAGGTCAGCCTTTCCTCTGTAGCTGGAACTCAGTTCCTATAGATTGTCTTTGAAAACATGTGTTTCTAATATGTCAAAATTGGTTTGGCTAAAAAGAACTAGAATATCTACATAGTGAAGTTGAAATGCACTGAATGTTGTTCAGTACTTAGTTGACTATTATTATCATCATCATTCCAGTTTTTATTTCCCATTGATGTGCTAGATAAAAAGTAATTATGCAGAACATATATACTACCCATAAAAAGTTTTACTTTTTTATGTTTTTTTTTTCTGATGCATAAAATTACAATATTATGGACTGCTTCAGTGTTAGTGAGTAACACCAGTAAAACACTAAGGTGACTATGCTGAGGGCTAATTAAAAAAATAAGATTATTTCTTTTAAAATTCATGATGTTGAAATTAAATGAACTCCTCTCTTCACCACCCCACCCCCGCTGTAGATTTTTTGGGGTTTTGTTGCGGTTGGTCCATACAGGCAGGCATGTGTTTGTAAGGTTGGGCTGTAAGGTGAGCATGAAAATTCTCTTACCAACTCCATGAATAAATTGCCTTTATATCTTGTCTTACTAATATGTTTGTACACATGATACCTGGTGGTAGAATTAGTTGTATAGAAAATTATGAACTAGATGAGGTTTTCAGTTCAGACACATTTTCAGGGGTAATTCTGCAAACACACTATTTATTAGGTGAGGTTTAATAGGAACTCCCACTGGTGGCTGACATATATTTGGCAACATTCACTATCAGCTGCCTTAAATCCTGTAGATTTTTATATTGACATGTATAAGCAAAGATTAAACCATTTAGGAGGTGTGCAGGGAGATGGGAAGAATAGAGGATTGCCCATTTCATAAAGCTGTATATTTTTAAACTATGAGCATGGTGCTTTGCACGAGTCAAAACTGCCAAAGGGACAGATGTTGCCAATTTCAAATGTACAGGGGGAAGGCAAATATTGCTAAGCAACGGTGTACTTGCAAGAGCATTTTTAGGTGCAGAGCCAGGGGAGTTGTGCCTGGGAGCACTCGTAGCTTCTTATGGCTCAGTACTAGGGAAGAAATGAAAAGTTGTTTCCTGTCAGGGCCACCATTGTAGCCGACAGCACAAAAGACAGTGACCTAGTGGCACGATTAGGGGCTGCCAAAGGGATGTATGAAAACAGGAAAGCTTGTTTGCCATGTAGGAAGGCAGTAAGACATGTTCAAAAGGTAAGTGCCCCACAGTGTACAGCTGCCCCACAGTAAGTACGAGGAAGTGCAAGCCTGAAGTTCAGGTGGGGAAGAGGAGGCAGGAGAAAGACCTCAAAACAACCCCTTCCAATCCTGCCATTTTCCCACGTCTTTTCCTTTCTCCCTCTCTTTCCTTTTTGCCTCCTGTCATCAAAGAGTGATCAAAATAACCTGTGTAGTTCAGTGCTACTGTGTGTGTGACCTTATAAACAAGGTAAATAAGCTTTCCAGCCACAGGTATTCAGCCCCTCCCATGTCCCCTCCCTTGGTATACACTTGATAGGTAGCAGACAGGTGGTGTGGGGTGGCTTTCTTTTCCCCTTTCAGCTGCCACTAGAGACTTGGACTACCTCTTGAGATTTGCGTGGTTGTTGGTTTGGATTATGGATTTTCCTTTCTCTCCTCCCTGTTTCTCTCTCTGTCTTTCTAATGAAATAATAGAGTAAGAGTAGAGAAAATATAATATTGTACTTTTGTATCTGTACAAATCACAGCATATTTTTGGAAAATGTGTTTTAAGGAGATTAAAAACATTTTAAAATAAGCAATTCCTTACCACTTTGATATTTGGTCCATCTTTCAAGCTCTGGTCTTAAATTTCTAGATAACTCAGTATATATGTTGATGTTGTCTTTTGTCTTCCTAAATAAAGGTATGAATTGAAGATATCGCAGTTAAAAGCTTAAATATGTGTGTATACACTCTCTTCCACCCTCTCTGCCCCGCCCTCCTTCCCTGCCCTTCCCTCCCTCCACCCCCAGCTTTTATTGCTTTGTTTTGTTTTTCAGCAGACAAATGGAATTTAAGTCAGATTTAAAAGATTGTGTAACTCCTACCCAATTATAGTAGTATTGATTTCTGCTGGTCTAGGAATATTTCAGAGTAGTCATACTCCAGTATAGGCAGGTGTAGTGGATAACTCATAATGTTCTTTATCTTTATTGGTCTCCTTCATTTATTCAGTGTAGTTCGTGGTCACACAGTGTGTATGGGGGGGGGTGTAAATTTATAGGATGAAAGTCTAGTTGGAGAAGATGACAGTGTTTCCACTTTTCTCTCAGGAGATAAAATTTACTTACTTTAAAGTTAACAGTAGTGAATCTTCTGTCCACCATGAGAGAGCTGAGAAATTGGGCAGAGATAATGGGAAAAGAGGGAGAACCCTCAAGTTGTATATTGCAAACTCTTCCTTGATTGACGTGAATTCAGGTAATACTGTGTGGCTTGTTATTAGGAAGTATGCTGTAAAATGTGTTGGAGAACCTGTTACCCCAAATTTAGGAAGCAGTAGACTTTTGTAGTGACTCTGACTTAAGTCCCATGCATGTAATTTTTTTAAAAGCCAGTGTTCTAGTTAAGTCCAGAAAAAACAGGTTTTTTTTCCTTCAGTAATCTTTTGAGAGCATTGTATTAAGGAAACAACTCTTTGACATTGAGATTCCTCTTAAAAGTTTTACTAAAAACAGAGTAAAACAGATAAGACTTACCTGCTCAGGAGCCAACCTAAAACTTTTCAGACAGACAGCATTATTGTGGTGATATACGTAATATACTCTATATTTGTGTATTTTCACAGAGGATTTAGCTGTTGTCCAATTAAAGAACTTAAAGTTGGAAGAAGGATCTTTTTAAAAAATGGCACATGCCCCTCCCCCTCAGCCTTCCCATCCCTCAAACCGGCCATGTGCTTCTGATGGTACAAGAAAGTGAAGTGGGCTCCAGGAACATTCTCCCAGCAGGCTGTGTGCCAGGTGTGTGTGGACAAGTCCAGAGAGCCACAGTTGGATTTATGTGACAACTGAGAGAATTTACTGCTGCTTGTTTGGCCCTCCCATCATTTAAACACAGTTTTCAAAGTTGCTTTTGTGCTATTACAATGATTGTCTCTTTTTCATATTATCTTTTTTCTGGCACCTAGATACTCTGTACTCTGGAAGAGTGTAGATGGAAAGGCAGAAGCAGGAACTACAGTCGATGCAAGAACATTGGGGAGTTTTGACAAATGTGGTTGAGTCACACTATGCCTTCAAACTCTCAAAGTTGGAGACCCGGGCCATGGCTCTAGAATAAAATCAAGAGTACTTTTAAAAGTTCTTCATTACATATGCGTGTCAGTGTGCGGGGATGAGATGGGCCAGGGGACTGTGAGAAAAACATATTAAGATGGATAAAGATGCACTGGCTGCTTCATGTCTTCAAAATGGGTATAAACTTACTGTTACTTTCTGAATTTTGGTCATATATGCTATGGATGCTCACACAGTTTTAGATTTAGCAGCTTTGATAACATTTATTTTACTAGCAAAGAAAAATTTTTCCTTGGCACATTTTAATACCTATTTTAAGAAATTCAAGAATAATCTTTTAATATATATTTAACTGCCCCACCCTTATATTTATAAAAAATAAAAAATACTGGCACTTGTTGAATGACTAAATATTTGTTCAAAACTTTGTTATTAAACATATTTTCACTTTTCTTCAGTAAATAGGTTTATCAGATGAGTTTTCCTGGAAGTCTGATGTAATTTGTCTATACTTTCAGACCAAATTTACATACAAAAGTAATGCAGGACAAAGAAAAGATTAAGTCTACCAGAGATTCAGTGGAATCAGTAAACTTTTTTTTATTTTATTTTTCTAAAAAGAATGGCTGAATCTGGTTTTCAATATGTTAGAGAAAAGCAAAATAGCCTCTTAAATTTAGGTGCTTTTTGATGATAGGATTAAATAAATGATTTATAACCATAACATCATAGTATTAAATGAGTTGTACTTTTCACAGAATGCTCTTTGGCCCTTTTATAGACCCTGGCAAGTAACCTGGTTGTTTGTTATCTAATATTAAAGCCCCCCCCCCAAAAAAAAAGAAAAGAAAAGAAATTTACTCATTAAGAATTAAGACGTAAGGGCAAGGCCATCTCTGTTTGCTTTCTCTCTTGTGTGTTTATTATAGAATCAGTAATCCCCAGGGTAGTTTGAAGCTTAGATTGTTCCATCAGAGTATATATATCCCTCTAGCCTCCTGCTTCAGTAATTTTCTTTCCCTTTCCCCACCCTGGGTTCTGTTTTTTGTTTTTAAAAATCATCGCTCTCAGGAGACAGATGACCAGCACCTAGCCCAGAGAGGACTGTTGAGATTACTGCTCTAATAAACCCAGGATAAAATCTTCAGGTCTTTTCAGACAAAGCGTGGATTAAATGGTTTATCTGATTTATATGACTTCAGTTTCTTTCAGCCTCATCCAGAAACTGATGGAAAGTTTTTTTTTTCTTGTGACTTTATAGTCTTACCTTATACCCAGCTCTGAAGAAAAAATGTCCAGGCACCTTATGAAATATAGAATTAGACATGGTTCCTGATCATCGTTTGCCCGTGAATTTGATAGACGTTTGTGCTCAAAGAAGGAGCAGTGGTACAGGTTTATGTATCTATAAATCTGGTCATGGTTGACAAAGTAATTTAATAGTGTTATTTTAGACTTGGAACCAGCAGTTAATGTGATTTTTGAGAGAACACGTGTGTGTCTGGGTATGTCTGTATGAGGCAGGGAGGGGGAGAGAGAGAGACAGAAATAGGCTAGATGGGGATGGGTTGAGCATGATGATAGAGCACCATCAAAGTGCAGTTTAACACCTTCTCTGCAGTGAGATATTTTAATTGAAAGAGCACTCATGCTTTGCAAATTAATGCACCCACTCACAAAATTTTAATCCCTCCTAAAAAGGAGGTTGTTTTAGTAAGAATTGTTTGTGGAGGGGGAGATAAATCATATAGTTAGGCTATTTGAAAGAACTTGTCAGTTTATCATCACTGGAGTAGAATCAGCATCAAGACTTGTTTTTTGTGGTGCCTTTTCTTTTTTTAAGCAGTGCTTTTTAGTCAGTCTTCATGGTTGCTATGCCCACAGTGGGCTTCATGGGGTCTCACGTGACCTTTTATCAAAGTCATGATATTTTACAGTTTAGACCAGCAATTTTCAACCTTTTTCATCTCATGGCATACATAAACTACCATATTTTGTCATGTATAATGCACACTTTTTTGCCCAAATTTTTGAGGGAAAAAATAAGCATGTGCATTATACATGGGTACAATGATTGCATAATACGGACACAATAATCCCATGTATAATGCACACAAAAATGTGGGTGTGCACTATACACAGCAAAATACAGTAATTACTAAAATTCTGCAGCACACCAAAAAATATATTTTTTGCTGATCTGACAAAAAAGGTATACTTTTGATTCATTAACACCAGACAGCTATTGTTTATTGGCTGTTGTCATTTTTTTATTTGACACTCTAAGGGAAAGAGGTCAGTGCTCCTGACTACATAGTCAGGTATTGCACATTTCAAGAATTCTTCTGGCACATGGGTTGAAAATTGTGAGCGAACATATTGCTTCCAAAATATACAAAAAAAGACTTCAGAATTCACTTATTCTGTCATTTTTGGCAAGCTCATGTTTCTGGATTTTGTTGGAGATGCCACGAGATCACAAAATCAGATTTATTTCACAAATATTACTTGCATTTCTGTATTAATCCAGAATTATGCTAAGGCCCTGGAAGGAGACAGAGAGGAATCAACTCCAGTCCCCACCTGCAGAAGCCAGTCTAGAGAAGACAGGTTAGAACACCATGGCTTGCCTTTCAGAACTTATAAGGTGCCAAGACAGTCCGGCGAAGGAAGACTTCCAGAAAAGGGCAGCCTGTGTTTGTGATACGCCTGCTTCCACACACTCTGGTCTTTTCCAGATGCTTCTGCATGACTAGAATTGCTTGGCCTTTCCACAATACATTTTTGTTGGATGATAACTGTAGGTCACCTATAGATTGCTTATCATTTTTAAATCATCTTGGCCTTTGTCAATCTCTTTTTTCCTCTCCTTGAAAAATTTATTTGTAGAACTGTAGAAATTTCTGCAATTAGCATAACACTAACTGTGTTAGCCTTTACATCTCACACACAGTTTGGTGTTTAAAGGAGGCTTCCAGGGTCCATGTGACTAATTCTTTGTTGCCTTTTAGGAGTTTATCACCTTTAAAAAATTATACCAACCCTTTCTATTATTTGAAAATATTTGGGAAGACATGGAGGGTGTTTAATTTTTTGAAGGGATAATTTAACAAAGTTGGTTTTCAATTTATATAATACTATTTATTATTCTTTAAGAAAACTGTTAAGAGTATCTTGTTTTCTGTTTTCTAAATCATTATCCCTCCTTCCATATTAACAACCTATAGCTTTCTTTAAAAAAAAAAAAAAAAATATGTACTCACCCTGGCCGGTGTGGCTCAGTTGGAGCATCATCCCATACACAGAAAGGTCACAAGTTCGATTTCTAGTCAGGGCACATCCTTAGGTTGAGGTTTGATCTCTCGTTGGAGAGTCTATGAGAGGTAGCCAATCAGTGTTTCTGTCTGTCTGCCTATCTGTCTCTCTGTTCCCTCTTCTAAAATCAGGAAAAAATATCCTTGGGTAAGGATTTAAAAAAGGCTAAAAAGAGAAATCTGTACTATGAGTGTATTCATAAATCTGTCCAGAGCTTTTCAAACTTATCTTAAAATTCTGGGTGTGGATAGTTGTCCAGAGGGTGTGATACTTGTGAAGAAGCACTGCTAGCACCTTTTTGCCTTCCCCAGCTGAAGCGGGAACACCCAGGCAGTATGAGTGTATCCTTGGAATAGGGCTAGTTATTTGGGTAACTTACTGTGTGTTTGCAGAATAAAGCTAATTTTATGTCAAAACCTTGTTGAGGCAGGCCTTCTGGTTTCCTCCTCTAATCTGTTTCTTGGAAATACTGATTACAGTACCTTAATGATAAATGCTTGAATTTATTTGTTTGGCATTAACTTTAACATGTATTGTCTCATTTCTTCCTCAGAACAATCCTATGGGGCTTTATGTATTTCAAATGTGTCTGCTCAGTATTTAAGTGTGACTGATCAAAGAGGATTCATCCCCACCCCAGGGGAAAAAAAAAAAAAAACACTCTGTCTTTCAAGGACTATATAGTGTAGTTTGGGAAACAAGAGTGAACTAGCCAACAAACACGGGGCCACATTTTGAGAGCATGGGTTTCCCCCAGGAGCACCTCACTGTCCATTCGGGGAAGTTGACTGTGAATCTGTGAACAGGTCAGCCTGCTGAGTGTTAGCTGGGGCAAGCCCAGAGTACCAAGAAGGAAACTGGAGCATACACACACAGGAGTATCCTGGGGAGTAGAAAACTGCGTAGAGGAAGGCTAATAGAAAATAAAGCAGATGTGGCAGAAGACATTTAGGTGTATTTTGAAAAAAAAATTTATCCCTATTTTTTAAATCTCAATTTAATTTTTGTTTTTATTTATGAATAGATAACATATTTTGTAATTCAGAAATTAAATGATAAAAAGATATACAGTGAAGATCTTTCTCCTACCCCCCCAGCTACCTAGTTTAATTTTTTAGAAATGTGTGTTATTCCCAATGGTATTTATGCATAATAAGTAACTCTACAGACATGTTCTTTTCTTACTGTTACCTTTCATTTACAGAAATACTGGCACGTACTGCATCTTGGTTTTCTTTTCCTCCTGCCCAAAAGTGTCTTAGAGATAAATCAACACATGAAAAGCCTCCTCTTTGTCATAGCTGTGTAGTTATTTGTGTGGAAGCGGCAGGTACTACAGTTCTCTCAGCCAGTTACCTGTAGATAGGCGTTTAGGTGGTTTCCAGTATCTTCTATTTTCAAACTAGGCTGAATTGAGTAACTTGTACCTAGATCTTTTTGTATATGTAGCAGTTGGTGTTAGAAGTCAAATTGCTGGGTCAGAGTATGAGAAACTAGAATTGGTGACTGTCACCAAATTGCTATCTTCAGAGGCTGGGCCGCTTTACCTTCCCACCAACCAGGGTGTTCCCACCACTCAGGTACTGAGTGCCTGTTTCCCCACATCTCTCTCTCAGATACAGTATTGTCCTTTGTTTTTTGTTTTGCCAATCCGATACGTGAAAATAGTTTCTAAGAGTATTTTAATGTTTCTAAGGAGAAAACAATGCAAAAACAATTTCCTTTTTGTCCTTAGTGTGCTTATTTCCATGTAGTTTGTTAATTAAGATGTTAACTTATAATTCAGACAAATAGCGGTGTTTAGTAAGTCTTTAAAGCTCTAAAAATTGGAATCGGAAACTTACTGTCATACTTTGAGTTCTGCAGTGGAACACATACCGGCAAGCAGCAGGTGATAGGTGATTCAGCAAGACAGCACCATTCCTGACTATACAGAATTTGTAATCTGGAGGCAACAGAGACAAAACATGCCATGCTTTGTCAGGAAAGTACATACAGCTGTGGGAGCACATGCACAGTTGCAGGAGGGAGGGAGTCAGGGAATGTTCAGGTTTTACGTTTGACCTTCATACCAACCCTCTGAAGCGATTCAGATTGGAAATGCTATGTCTTCCTTGCCACGAGAAAGTAGTCACAAACAAGTTGACTCTCATCCAGGATTGCAGGGCCAGAACTGGAATCCAAGATCTTTGGCTCCCTTCCTCAGCATGCTGCCTTTGTGCTCCCTGCAGTTTCTGGTTGGTGACAACTGAGCCTTTTTGAGAATTGCATTGTTATAAAAGTGCTGCTCTGTTGAAACTTGAGAGACTTAAAACAGTATTGCAAGAGCTTCCTGGTCTCAGTGGTAAGGTATATTTCTTCTGTCCGGTTCTTTTTAGCTTATTAAAGCAAACTGTGCCATGCTTAGAAGACAATCACTAATGTTTTATTTTGGAATCAGCGCATTTCCTTATGATTACAGAGTGTTATTCCAAGAATGAGAAATCAGACCAAGGCCAGCATTGCTGCCTTTTCTGGTCTGAAGTTCTGTACTGAGGGATGTGTCTAGAGTTGATGGGTTCCTTCAGCACAGTAGCTTTCTCCCCCTGCCAAGCTAAATGATGGTGAATCTTGTAATAGATGATATCAGATGGAGGAAATAACAGTATGTAAAGAGTTTAATGCACGGTTACGTACAATATGTAGTCAATAAGTATTGGATTGGCCAAAAAGTCCTCATGATTTTTTCCATAAAAGAAAGGACAGATATTTAATTTTCACCAAAAAGTTTATTGATTTGGATATTTTGAGTATGTTAGTTATCTCCTGCTATTGGCTTCCAGTGGGTAGAGGCCAGGGGTGCTGCTAAACACCTTCCAATGCATAAGACACCCCCACAGCAAAGAATTATTTGGCCAAAATATCAGTAGTACCAAGAAACTTTGCATACTACTTTTGACGTGTTCGATCAGTCACAGCACCTTCTCCATAGACTTCATACATCTTTTTTTTTGCATTTCAGTTACATTTTTACCTTTCTTAAAGTAGTAAAGCATATGCTGAAAATGTTGTATATCTTCTTTCATCTTCAATATTAAAATAGCTGCACAAAAATTCAGTTTTAATAAGTTTTTTTAATGCATACTGACATGACAGCTGTCACAATACAATCTAAGAAAATTGTTTTGAATGAAGTTAAAGACAACTAAGCACTACTAGAGCCAGCGTATGGAAAAAACCAAATGAACTTTTGGCCAACCCAATAGCTACTGTCATTTAAAAAAATAAATAGAATTATGGTTCTTGTGTTTAGGCCGTACCCCATTGGGGAAGTGAGGTCGCTGCTGGGGTCCTGTCCACACACAGGACTGCAGGAAGGGAGTGCTGTCTCCTCTAGGCACCTGGCTACTGAAGGGGGAGGCAGCAGTGACATTTGTAGTTACAAGTGCCCTGTGGCATATAGCATCTTGACTCATGCAACTAGGGTAAACTTGTTGTTCCTATTTATCCTCTCTTACTCTTTGAGGATGTCTTACTGAAGATCTTCAGCCTTAACACAGCTGTACTTCAGGGAGGCTGACTGCTTCCTTTTTGGCCACAGTGTGAAAGGGAGCGCCTGAGCAGGAGTGGCAGGGCTCAGCTGGAGAACCAGCAGGGATGGTGGGTTTTACGCAAGGGAGGGATGGTGGGTTTTACGCAAGGGATAAGGCCACAATGGTTTGTGGAACTGCCCCTCCCTTTTTGAAAAGTCTCCTTCCAGTGGCAGACTTGGAGGAGCCAAGTTGTACTTCATTAAACAAGGCAGCCTCTTCTTCCAGATCTTGCTCTGCAAACACATCTGAAATAGCTATACTGTAGTTTAAGAGTCTCTGATTTGGGGGAGGAGTGGGGCTACGGAACTCAGGTAGATGGGCGTAAAATAGGCTCTAACACACACTCTGTGTCCTTACCTCCCCTCTCATAGATGCAGTTTTAAATGTACCTTGGTGCACACAGAAATCTTTAGGGGTCAAGGGGCATTTGACTCTAATTCTCTAACTTTCAGACCAGTGTAGATGTGCGGGTGGGCAGAGGGAGACAAAACTATAAAACAAATGTGGTAGAATGCCAACATTTGGGGAATTTGATGCATTTGTGGGAATTCCTTATACTATTCATGAAATTTTTCCGTAAGTGTGAAATTTCTAAAGAAAAAGTTAAATACATATCTAAGTATTTTTCCATGCAAGTACATATATTTACATTATTATTTTACATCTGTATAACATACTGCTAGGTGTACTGTAAAGCTTTTTATCTGGATTGCTACTATTGGTCACTGATCATTTCCAGTTATTTGCCATTATAAACAGTGCTGCTTAGAGATCTTTAAATATGATGTATTCTCAAGTATTTGAAATGTCATCCCTAAACCCCTTTGAAATATTCCCACTTCTAAAATGGACCTCATAGGAAAGTTCACAATAAATTAACCAGTTACTGCTTGAACCTAAGAACTTATTCAGAATTTTTCATAGGTCATGTGGTGTCTGTTTAGCAATATGTATGTTACTGTGACACTAATAAACAATCAGCTATAGAAAAATGTCTTCAGTCCTGGTTCGTCTCATGTAATAAAAATATTATTTTGTTTTTTAATAGTTTATTTTTTGTTGTATTGTTTCCATTACCATTCCCCCCATTACCCTATTCTACCTCCACCCAGCCCCCTGCCCCTATCGTCAGCTCAGTGTTGTCTATGTTCATGGGTCCTTTTTCTTTTCTGCTCAGTCCCTCCACCCCCAAACCCCCGTGGCTGTCAGCCTCATGCAATTAAAATTGAAAAAAAAAATGAATCTTTTAGTGACAGTGACATGTCTTGGCTAAGTGTTGACTGCTTGAGTCATTATGAAGATGAGAAAGTCTTTTAACATCCTGAAGTTGTAGCCTTTTGATCTCACTCTTTTGGAAGCAGTAAGCAAAAAATCTTTTTTGCCCTCATTCCAACATGCTTCACTTTTTCATTGATTGTTAGATTTTTTAATTGGATTCCCCTTCCAGCAACAGACAGTATGAGGAGTCCCTATAGTCATATGCTCTGTTCTGTTGATTCACCTTCAATTTCTAATTGTTCTTTTTCCTAATGATGCATATGTAAAAGTGAGACCATGGTATATAATTACATTTTAACCTCAGGTCAAAACAGCATTCGTTTCTGCTAAAATGCTTGGACATTAATGTTTGGTTCAGATTTTAGGCATCTGTTAATGGCTTTGAAAACTGAGAGGGAGTAAGTGCTCCAGTTGTTGAACATGCGTGATGCCTGAAGGAAGGCAAATTGTGCGGGGCAGCAGATGCAAAAGATAGGTCTCCTGGGTTGTGCCTTTTGACTTCCAGGCCCCACCTCAAAAATAATGAACTGCAAATATTTCAATAAAACCCATTCCGTGAAATTTGTGTGCTATAAAAATGGACTCAGGCAGGTCAAATCATGTTGGAATTTTGACATGTCCATTACAGTCACTTCTAGGACAGTGTGAATGTTGTATGTTCTTTTCTTACTTTTTCCTTCTTCCTGCAAGAATAAACTAAAGTGAAAAAAAAAATAAAATGAAGGAAACAGACTTATAAACTCTAATTCACGCATTAGCAGCCAGTGCTGTATTACTTTACACTCAAGCTAGAAACAATGGCCAGGAAAAGAACCCTTTTCCATGTCCCCTAACAATGAGTCAGATATTGCACCAAACTGACTAGGACGGCCAGCGCCTTCTGCATAGCAGTGGCAGCTGCAGGAGGGTGTGTGTTGTAGGGAACTTGCCCAGGGCACTTGGCTCATGAATTGAAAAACATCAGAAGTTACTGTTCCTTTGAAAACCATGAAGTCATGAGTTTTGTTTCATGTCTCTAGTTAAGGAAAAAGTTTTTTTTTTTTTAATTTAAAAGATTAAACTTTTCCATTTTCTCTGCACTTAAAAATACAAAGACTGTAAAATGGCATTTCCTAGACACTGTCTCTGGTGATACTGGCAACAGCAACCATCGTTTGGTTAGCTGGGGATAGGGCAGAGGTATAAATAGTGGATCCTTTCTCCAAGACACTGGGGGCAGACACCAAGACAGCATCTTTCTCTGGGGAAGTATTGAGTGTGTGTACATATGTACATATTTTTTAAGCATATCAAAGTTCAAAATACTGACCTGAAGTGCAGCTAGAGACATTTAGCTTTAAAATGAATATTTTGGCCAGTTAAAATATTACCAAAAAATTTATCCTTAATTGGATGTTGGCCTCCTTACTGTAGATTTATATATACTAAGGCATTCAGATCATCACCATCTTTGTGTTCATTTAACTTGGCTCACTGGACGGATGTTGCTCTGAAGGAGCAAACTATAAAGCACCGGTTTTGCTTTATCTCTTTCTGCCTCCACCCTGTTATATTTGTTATTCCCCTAGATTTCAGAATATCCTAAATTTCGTTACTGTATGTATTTTCTATTGGAAACTTTTGACCTGGAAGTCATAATTAGTCTGTTATTGTGTCCAGTAGAACCCCCTCCCCAGTGATTAAGTCAGGTTCATCTCTTCTATTTTAATTCATCCAGGGTGTAAAGTTCCTAAGATTTAGCAGGTGCAAGGTGGGGTCCTGAGGAGACTCCAATTATGAGAGTACTGCTGTGGTTAATGCCAGCACCTGCTAATATCATAATTTTTTGTGTGCTTATTTTTTCTTTCTTTTCACTTTCAGCAGACCTATTCCAGTGAAGTCCATTGTGTTGAAGAGATTCTGAAGGTGAGTTGATTGTTACTGTTTCTCGCTTGAAGTAATGTTTAAGTAGGAGGGGGTATATCTAGTTACTTTGACTTCAGTGAAAAGTTGCCATTTCAAACCCTTTTATATAACCCCACCCCAAATACTTCCAAAAGAGCAGTAATGAAGGGAGTCTAAAAACACAATGGAACTCTTGGACAGATTTTATTAAATAAAAATGATGTCTTCAAACTGCAGAGCATTTGGACCAGATTTTCAAGACCTCTCTCTCAAGTTTTGCTGGTTGTCGACACTGGGGAGAGTTGCCCACTTCTCAGAGGGGAAACTCCCTGCAGTGATGCCATAAGGGAAGCATCAGCTGCTAACAAGTGCTTGATTTACAGCTCTTGGTGGCTTGTAGGTGGCATCTTATGTGTATAGCTGTATCTTCAATGAGACCATACGTTTACTTGTTGAGAGAGAAAGAGGAGAGAGATCGATTGATGGATTGCTGTTCCACTTATTGACACATTCATTGGTTGGTTCTTGTATGTGTCCTGACTGGGGATCAAACCCACAGCCTTGGTGTATCGCAATTATGCTGTAACCAACAGAGCTGCCTGTCCAGGGCCAAGACAATGAGTTTTTAAAGAGGTAAAAAGAAAAACAAAGCAAATGGACATTTTTAGACCTATAAGGAAGGCTTGTTTTTTTTTGCTCTTCTTTATCGAGTGCGCAGTGAACAGTGTGCTGCTCTTACAACCCCATCATTGAACCCACTTACCTGTTTGCTCATGTTTTCTTTCATGAGGACGACAAGCTCTTTCTAGGGTTTAGTTCCAAGGAGGGGAGTTTCCCTTCATGAACCAGCATGCTTTCTTTGTGTCAGAAAAGAATGGTAAAAACTGTTATGTTTCCCATTTTGGCTTTAATTTCTAGGAAATCTAGAGTTGAAATTAATGCTCAGTTACAGTAATTGTAATAATAGAGAGTTTTCTTTATTTTTCATTCCTCTATAGCTTTGAATTTTCCTCTATGTTAATTTTAATGATACTCTTTATCTTTTTCTATACATTTTCTAGTTTTTTTTGGAAATGGAGAAATATATTTGACACATGTACCTATTAATTTGTATCTCTACTGCTCACTCTTTTTCCTCAAAATATACACTTACCCAATTTTTTCTTTAATTTTTCATTGTAAAGTGAGGTGGAGCTGAAATAAGTAATTAAGTGTACTTGTTACTTTCTCGCTTACGAAATTTTTATAAAAGCAGTGTCTGACCAGATGTTTGGAAAACATTTTTTTACAGTCTTTTGTCTCATTATATTGTAGTTAAGATTTTCTGAGAAAGAAATACCTCTAAGGAAGCATACTTTGTCCTCCTAAAAATGAGAAAGTTTTGTTAACCAGCAAGCATGAATAATAATAAACAAGTTATCTTGATCAAGTTTTGTTTGATGCTCTCCCTCTGGTATTTCTGAAATTCTTTGGTATGGTGAGTCATAAAAACAACAAATGACTTAGAAAATATGGCCATAGCATTTTCTCTGAAGTTGCGTGTGATTCGTTTTGTAATTATTTCCAAAATAAACACAACAATATAGATCAGTTGTCTCCACATATGTCAAATGCTTCTCTTAGGTTTTGATGTGTGTTGGTATATGACTATTGAATCCTTTATCTAGGATGTGGTATTAAAGCTTCAGACAAACATTTTCAATTTAATAAGCTCATCCACCCTCTCTCTCCTCTCACCCCATATCACATTGATGAACTCTTACTAATCTGGAAATGTTTGGAAGTAAATGGTTTATATAAGCAACAGGTGATTATTTTTACTTGAAAACTGTAACTAGGGAGACCACATGTGCTGATCTCTTAGAGTTTGTACCCTTTTCCTCCATCTGTGTCCTCAGTTAAGTTGTGTGTTCTCCCTAGGCCTCAGTTTCCTCATTGCTAAAATAAAGGCCCTGGGCTAATAGATGACCTCCAGGGTCTATTCCAGCTCTATCTTTCTCTCTCTGATGTTGATCCAGATACTTTCCTCTTCCTCATGGTTCCTGTTTACCTTGTACCGGCAATTTATGAAGATTGCCAGGAATCCTAACACAAATCTTTCTCATGGGCAATAGAGGCAGTAAACAGTTTTCTAAAAGAGAAAAATCAATCATGGAAGATATTGTTTAGCTCTCTAGGGGAAATATTAAGGGTGGAAGTCTTTTAATGAAGGGAAAGTGGTAACCTATAACTTCTACAGCCTGATGGAGTAAGAAGATAGCAGACAGACACTGCTAGAAACCAGGAATTGGTCATGCACAGGGTTCAGATGAGGCAATGTGCTCTCCTTAGTAGGTGAATGAAAATAGCTCAGGATTTGTACTCACGGTGGTCTAGCCTGTACAGTCTCTTGGGGGAATAATGCAGAACTTGTAGGTGTTACCTTAGTGCAACATTCCAGCAACATTGATACAATGAGTGGTAACACTATTGTTTGTTCATTCAACACATACCTACTAAGCTTCAAATACTTTAATAGGCACTAGAGAAGCCATATAAATAAGACAGAGCCCTTGCTCTTATGGATGTCATAGTGGGGAAGATGAATATATAATAAAATGTCAGATATTGATAAGTGGTATAAGTCATTATAGCAGTCAAATGACTAAGCAGAGGAAACAGTGCAGAAACCTTGAGAGGGGAACAGGGTGGTATGTTACAGAGCAGCAAGAATTAGACTGTGTCTAGAGCAAAATGAGTGAGGTGGTGTGTGGAGCAGTGACAGCAGCTGTGTTACCCAGAAGGCCAGGACTGGGGCAGTGCCACATAGTTCTACCCCCCTGGTGTGATATGTCATTGTTAAGGCTGAGAGCAGATTCATGGCCTTGCGATTCTGGGCAGCTTCCTCTCCTTAGGGTCCCAATTCTCTTACGGCCTAAATCCCTCTCCTAAGCCAGGCATTTAGGAAAAGACATAAATTCTGTCAGACTACCAGCAAACCACGCAGGACCTGAAAGAGTTTATGCACATTCCAACTGCCTAGTTCGGTAGTCAGGACAGCATTGAGAGTACGGTGGATGTTTTCTGGAAATAATTGGTTACTAAAAGTCATAGATTGGCATTCTAAAGAAATTGGAATTTTAAACAAATTCTTTTTTAAAAAATATCTTCTTTATTTATTTTCAGAGAGAGGAAGGGAAGGAGAAAGAAAGGGAAAGAAACATCAATGTGTGGTTGCCTCTTGGTCGCCCCCACTGGGCACCTGGCCTGCAATCCAGGCATGTGCCCTGACTGGGAATCAAACTGATGACCCTTTGGTACACAGGCTGGCACTCAGTCCAGTGAGCCATACCAGCCAGAGAAATTCTTGGAAAATTTAAGGGTGGTACTTTCAGACAGCTTCTGGATTAATTATGTATCCCAGCATTTCGTGTAAATTATCCTTAACTCTCCCCAAAATAAGTGGTCTCAGTCTACCTGTTATTGAGAACTGAGGCACAGAGAGCTCAGATAGCCCAGGCTCACACGGCTGGTGAGGGTCAGATTTAGGGTTCCAGTCTGGGGCTTTGGCTCCAGAGCTCTTACATTTTAGTACAGAACTTCTCCTTTGTACTGAACCACACCAATGGCTGGATTTCACCTTTAATAAAAATCACTTAAAAACCCCCTAGCATCAGTTACTTTGCTTGTTACTATGTTAGGCCATTTATGTCGACTGTGGAACTGTAGTAACCTAGAGAGTAGCTGTGGGAACAGGCCAGGGAAGATGCAGGTCGAGACTGGGAAGGAACTTGCTAGAGTTCCGTGTATAGTTGTTGCAAGGATCATTGGGTGCTTTTGTGGTCATAGAGAGGCTGGTCAGTATTTTGAAGAAAATGAAGTGTTATAATACACAGTGTATAATAGAGAGGAGGTAATAAAGCCTGAACTAGGGTCATTGGATTGCTCGCAGAGAGTTGCCTGTCAGTCTGTATGCCCGTGCCGGCAGGTCTGACACATGTGGTGTCATGAGCAAGGGAGCATCCCTGAAAGGAGTCACTCACACCTGCTGGCATCTTTCCACCATGCCAGGTTTATTAGGGAACACCTCCCCACTAAGCCAGTAGAGTTACATACTCATAGAAATGAGCAGAACAAGTGTCCAGAGCAAATTCCCAGTCACTGGCAGCATCTGCAGGCAGAGAGGCGAGCGTCTATCTCAAGTCAGGTGGCTGCAGTGGCAGCATGCGTGTGGTGGCCTGGAAGTCTGACAGGGCTCCAGGCATGACCCACGGTTCAGCCAGGCTCCAGCCTCAAGTGGTCGGAGCTCTGAGTTCTTATGGCCCACATGGGCAGAAGTCCCACTCACATCAGTATCCAGATGGAGCCCTTGTCCAATGACCGGACTTGTGTGGCTTTGGGCATTCCTGTTCACCCCATTACCTCAGTCTTGACGTAGCAGTTGGCTTAACTGTCATGGCTGATAGTAACCCCATGGTGGATTGTTAAAAGTGTTCAGAAAGTCCACTCTGCTCTTGCTCTGTGCATGTGGGAGTGTATTTTTTTCTCTTAGACTGGGAAAGCAAGAGATCTGTATTCTGTGCTCTCAGCCACTGATCTTTATGCATGTTTGCCAGAAGGGAGGGCAAACACAGAGCTGTTTGTTCTTTAGGTAGAATTTCAAATTGTTGCTTCCTAGGGCACCCAGTCCAGTCATTTTGGATCTCAGTTTTCACATCTGCAAAACAGAAGGGTCAGAGTTGATGATCTCCAGTGTCATTTCAGCTCTTTAACAAAGTGCAATGATTTTTCCAATGATTTTTTTTTAGTAAATATAATTCATGAATGTGCTGAGGAAAAAAATTATGTCAAGATAAATGTATTAATGTATAAGATTTAGAAACTTTGCCTCTATGAAGAGGGAATAGAAATTACACTTCTGTTAATGGAAAGGGAAGATAATTTTTTAAAGCTCTCTCCTCTTAATAGGTCTTATGTACTAATAGTGTGTATCATAGAAGGGTCAAATGCATTAAATCTCTCCCAAGAGGAACAAGTAACCTGTATTACTTGTTTGCTCAAGTCAAACAGGAAAGCTCTTCTTCCTTTGAACTTAAATAATTCCAGGAAATGTAATAAAGAAGCTGAGGGAGAAAGAAAGCATTGGGCAGAGACTCAGTTTTCAATTATATTAGCTCTGGTAATACCTATCATGTTTTTACACTTTATAATATTCAGGGTGTTGAAACTATTCCTGTTCTGTACTCTTGTTTTTCTTTTTTGAACTGATTTTGGAAATCTTCAGCTTTTGAACATATCCCGTTAAGTAGGCGTTTTAAAAAAAGTAAATTAAATTACTTTTAAGGTTTCACTTTTCATTTACCATCAATTCATTCTACATTGTTTAAAAAGTTAAGTAGCAATGAATGTTCTATTTTTAACTGAATTTTTTCTTCCCTTTCCAAATCTCTTTTCAGGAAATGACCCATTCATGGCCTCCTCCTTTGACAGCAATACATACCCCTAGTACAGCAGAGCCCTCAAAATTTCCTTTTCCCACAAAGGTAATTCCTTGCAAGTGTAGCAGGCACTGCATCCACAGTGAAAAGTCTGGGTATTGCTGTGAGCCAGATTAGTCAATTATTGTTGAAATCTTTGGCGATTAGATTAAAATCACAATTAATTTGGTTTCTGAAGTGCTTCATAACGCTTTCAAACACTTTATTCTCCAAATTATGTCAGTAAGAACATCTTACATTTGTAAAGGGTTTTGTAGCTTATGAAGGCATTTAGGGCTTTCCAGTAAATGCTCTCATTTGAGGGTCATTACCAAGAAATGGGGAAACCCAGGTACAGGAGAATTGAGGCAGATTGTCTTATTCCTAGTTTAGAGTTTAGACATATACGTATGTATACATACATACATACCTACATGCACACAGACATCCTACACTACTCACACCTTGTAAATTTTCTTAAAGTTTAACGTGATTAGCTATACTTGTGCTGGCTTTAATAATAAACCAACCAGCAGCCGACTTATATATTTCTGTTGCAGTATTTGTGAGCAGTGTATTAAAAATAAAAACACTACCATTTTTCTTTTTTGGGGGGAATCATACTTTAGAATAGCCTTTAGAATGTAGCAGTATCATCTTTAGGTCTGTGTTCTGTCTAGCTTGGTGTGCATACACATTATTAATGTATTATAGCTATTCCTTTCCACGATAATTGTTTTCAAAAGGTTATGTCTACCCAAGCCAGTATTTGCCACATTGGATACTTTACTAATGATACTTTACTAACTAGATATTTTCTAGTGATAGTTTTTTATTAAAGATAATTCATTATTACTGCTTTTAAGGTAAAACATTATATATACTTTATTTTAAAAAATCTTTGCTCAACACCAAAGGAAAAATAGCCTCTAAGAAAGAAGGGAAGCAATAAAATCTAATTTATGTAAAAATTCTATTTATTAGCATTTAATAGATTTAGACATGATGCAACCTTAGATTTATAAGCCTTAATAACTGGAGATTTTTATTTTTCTTTCTAGGATTCTCAGCACATCAGTTCTGCAACCCCAAACCAAAGTAAGTAAATGTATGTAACTGATTATTGTACTGAAGAACAAGATTTTAACTCTTTTAATATTTTTTAAAAAACCATTAATGACAAATGCCCTGGCAGAGATAAGGACTTCCTACATTGAAAGTCTAGGAAGGGAGGGCAAACATAAAGCTGTTCTTTAGGTAGAATTTCAAATTGTTGCAAAGATTTCATGAGGATGTCTTAGTTAAGTCCTTAACAGATATAATTTGGTATTACCTGAAACATAAGTATCTTGAATGAGACTCTTAGAGCATTATAATCTAGAAATTGTCTACAAGGGTGAGCAAAAGTAGTTTTAAAGTTGTGAGTGATGGTCTTCTGAGTTAATAAAGTGATTGTAATAGTTGTACCCTGCATGTATTTTTCCTTACAAACAACTGTAAACCTACTTTTGCCAACCCCTGTATAAGAACTGAGTGGGATATTTTGTGTGAATACAGCACATTGCTTCTTTAGCCCCTCTGTATGGTATTCACCATATAATTCATTTTTGAACCCCCTTAATGGATTATAAATACTTGAAAATTCAGGGGGGAACAGAAGAAAGGTAACTATTTCCAGCTTTTCTCTTTATCAGTAACCCTGGTAAAGTCTTTGTATCCCAACTACATGCAATATAGTTTATGCCTTACAAAATTGGCTAGGATATTGGTAATCATTTAGTTCATTGTAACTGTGTGGTAAGTGCCCAAGCTATGAAGTTTTAGTCTTCAAATGATGGGGAGACCAAAGCAGGTTGTGTGCATGTGCGTGTGCGTGTGGTGGAAGAGGGAGCGTGGATATAGATGTTCTAGGGAAGCGACTCCTCCTTCATATCTCCCTGCCTCACTCTTCTCCCTCACTTACATGTTTCCCCCTTGATTATTTTATCATTTCAGTTAGACGAGAGGAGAGTAAAAAGATGAAAAAAAGCAGAAACAGAGTATCCTTCCTCTAGAGCAGAGGTGGGCGAACTTCAGCCTGAGAGCCCAGTTTGTTCTGCAGCTAGTTCTTGTAAAGAATGTTTTATGCGGACGCAGCCATACCCATCTATTTATTATGAAGCTACAAGGTATAGCAGGCAAAGTGTAAAATATTCATCTGGAGGATTTCTGGAGCTGTGAGCTAGAACTGTTGACAAAGACTAGATACATATGAGAAATATATTTATCTCAATGACCAAATATATATTTCTTATAAATCACAATGTCACAGCACTTTAAATAAATATTTATTATAATTGGAAAAAATACACATATATGTCTGACCGTTACAGAAGAAATATGCTGTCCTCTGCCCTAGAGATGCTAAATAAGGTCTTACAAAGAACTCTAACTAAATTTTCCCCAAATGCAGAGAAATAAGCCTGACCGTCTTGCCACAGTGTTATGTAAGTAGCAAGGTAAACTGAACAGAAATCCATGGCTGCTTGGGGAGATTGAGAAATCTCTATCCAAAAATAGCTAATGGGTGGAGTGGCACGAGCTTGTGGTGGGGCTGCCAGCTCAGTGGTGGACAGGCTGCTGTTTTCGGCTCTTCTTCCACCTGCAAGGGCTGCCGGCCACGCAGATCCTGTGCTGGCCACTGGCTTACAGCTTCATGGCTGATTCCTGGTCTAGAGAGACCTTTCTATCCTGTGACTGGTGTCCCCTTGTAGCAAATACAGTTAAAGATGGATTAGTAAGTGTTTTCTTGTCCAGGTATGGGTGAGTCCTGTCGTAGCCTCTGGAGTCATGTGGGCCGATTATCTGTTGCTCTGATGAGAAACTGTCAGGCACGGCAGGTCTCCAGTAGATCTTGGCTCATGGATGTTTACCCTGGGGTCTTCTGTGCTGCCGCCGCTTTGTCTGTCGGTGTTTTGTGGAACCCTGTTTACCTTCATGAGGATGTGGCCTTTGTGGGGCCTAGTTGGGCCCGAAGGCGGTCTAGCTGTATGTTGGGTTAAGATGGCGTAGAGCTTATGGGGCCATAGCTTTCAGAAAGATGGAGACCGACACCTGTTTCTCAAAGTATGTCTAGCCAGAGAATGTAAACATCTTGGAGAATGATTGTGAGGTTTTGGAGTCTTGTAAAGTCTAGAGAATAAAGTCTACCTGTGCAAATTGTGGCTGCCTGAGGGTGACTGGAGCCTTGTGGAGCTAAGGCCTGTATGGGAGTCCCTGTGAGTGAGTGGTCAGAGGGGCGATTTTAGCCCCCCTAATTTGTCATCCTGGCCCTAGCTTTCTAACCTGAAGGGAAAGCAACTTGAAACTGTCATGTAAGAACTGCTGCCACCATGAGGATAAAGTGATTAATTACAAATATTAAGGGGTCTCCACATTACATTTCTGAAAAATAACACTCACAATTGTCTAAAAGGCACCCATATTTCCATTCCACCCTGAGTTCTGTTTCAGGTGCTCGTTACCTCATGCTTAGACAAAATCAGTAGCCTCTTAACTGGCCATTGCCTCCACGCTTAACGTTTCCTGCTCCCTTCTAGGTTATACCAGGCTGCACCTCCAGGATAATCTTTCTGAGAAATCACTTTATTCAGCCCCAGGGCACACTTTGGTGGTATCCCATTGTCCAACAGATAAAGTCATAAATTCTCAACTTGGCATTCAAAACCCTCCAAAATCTGATTTCTACCTGGGTTTTCATGCCGTTCAGTACAGATTCTGCACCCCAGCCTTACCCTTCCCAATCCATGCCACTTTGACCCCTCTCACTCGGTACCTTGTTCACATCGTCTCATCCACCTGAAGTTCTTCCTTACCTTCCTGCCAGAAGTCATTCTGTCAAAATTTCAGCCATTCCTTGTGACACAGTTCATTTTCTTCCCTGTTTAATTTGCCTTCTTTAATCATTACCAACAGAGGGACCATTCTCTAGATCCCTGGGACAGTTTATGATTGATTTGTATACTTAATCTCACACTGCTTCGGGCTCTAGGTACTTGCACCCTGTTTGATATCCCACAGTCAACTGTAAGCTCATTGAGGACAGGGTCAAACGCCTTGAACATCCTGTCTACTAGGCAGTCTCCACAGAGCTGTTGAATACATACATTTTGGGGCTGTTGAATAATGGAGGAACAGGTGGGAGGGAGAGCATGGTTGGCCCAGGATAGAGACTGTGAAAGGAGTGCTTGAAGATCACTGATAGATACAGGAGATCAAACCAGGTTGGGGGCAGGGAGAGCACCCCTATCACGGTGCTTCCATGTGAGCCCCACCAACTGACATCAGGGAAAGGAAAGTCTTCAAGGCATAGGAAGTTCCCAGCAATGAGATAGGGCCTGCTGTAAGCCATGGTTTTCAGAGTATTCTTGCTCTGTTAAGGGTTTTGCATTCTTAGCAGCCCTCTCTCTACAAGTAACAAATAATGGTGAGATTATACCAAGTGCAGTGTTTAGCACTCTGGCTGACAGAATATAAATATATTAAGTGTTTGAAAGGTGAGGGGAGACTGCAAAAAACAGAATTTGTAACTAAAAATCTCATGCATATATGTCACTGTGCTGCTCTAACCACTTTTTCCTCCCCCACAGAACAATATGATACAGCTTCAAAAACCCACCCTAACTCTCAGCAGGGAACATCGTAAGTAAAATGCTTTTGTTTATTAAAAGTTTATAATACATTGTAATTTCCCATGTAAATCTATTGCTTGGATTTTTTCCCCCGCTTTCAAGTAATGACTTTCATAATATCCTGCTGCATCACAGAGGGAAGAAATGACCCATATTCATATATTTGGATTATGTTCTGTTGAAAGTTTAGGCACTGTAGGAGAGTTTGCTTAGGGGTTACATCAAAAGAAAACCATTCGAGCTGCTATTCACATATTTAGTGAGGAAAATAGAAGGTTTTGGCTTTATAAATTTTATTCTTAAGTAGCTTTAGCGTTTGGAAACAAATTTTGGGGGATGTGCACAATTTAAGAATTTCTGCCTCCCTTTGGCCTACTTTTAAAGAATGAGTCCTATTGCCCAGCTGTTCTTTATTAAGGCCAAGTAAGTCCAGATATAGTTTGGGTTTTCAGAACAGTTTAAACTACATAATAAAGATTTTTAAATCAGCATTGTGACCCAATTTGTCCTTTCTGGATGGTATTGAACTAATAGTTCTTCTTTTCACACACCTAGAAGTGATGTTGAGAGATTGGGAGAGAAGGCCGTTCTTCTCCTTCGGTGTCTGAGCAGTTACTAACATGGAGCTGTAGTTACAGAGGGTTTCAAGTTCCAGCTCCAGCTTTCTTCTGTTTTCTAGGCATAATATTTATTTCACGTATTTTGGAAGGGGGGATGCTGTGGATTGAATATTTTGTAAACTGCACAGTTGAGGTAAAGAAGTAATTCTGTCTTCTCACTATGGCTGAATGTGGGACCAAGTTAAATCCTGGGTTCCAGGTGCCACCATTCCCTTGATGCAGTGTGTTTTCATTTCTCCATAGCAAAATAAGAAAAAGAGAACAATATAATGAGATTTTTTAAAGGTAAATTAATTATAGTTTAAGTGATGGATTTTGTGTGTGTATAATAAAAATCTATTTTATTTGTGGTACTGGCATGGTAGAGGGTGAATTTTTGCTTATTTTTATTGTCCTCTTTAGAAAAAGTATTTAACTGTGTGTCAGTTATTCTTTCCTTTTTTCTTTTTTCCCTTTTCTTAAAAATTAATTTTACTGGCTCCCAAATTTTGAAAGTCTAGAGTCATCTGCTTAGATTAATTACATCTAAAGGAGGAGGAGGTTTGTTAAGCTGGTTGATAGCTGGTATGGAGTAGAACCACCTCTCCAAGGACTGCCATTGTAATAATTCTGTAAAAGCTTGGTAACTTCCCCAAGGTTTACACCTTGTGCTCTTTATAATGGATGGTAGTAGAACCCTTTAGACCATTAAAGGCCTTGGCCGGTGTTTTTGGGAGTAGTGAGGAAGGGGGCATTGAAGAGCTTGCCTCCCATTTGGCAGTAAGAGTAGAAGGAGGAGCTCTCCTAGGAGGCAGCAGCACCAGAGGGAAGCAGCGGTGTCGGGTGCCTGTGAGTAGGGGAAGAAAGGCAGTGAGGTCTGATCTAGGACTAAGAAGCAGCTTCAGATCCAGCAGGTCAAAGGTGCACCCTCCCATAACTGTTTCCATCAGGTTTCAGGCTTAGGTAGCTGTTTAGGACTCAGACCATTTTCTATGACAGTTTTGCTACTCAGAAAAATTGGTAGTTCTGGCGATTTAAACTACTGAAATCAGAGGCACCTAGGTTTCTAACAGATATACTTACATCTTGTGACATATGTAGTGTTTTCTTTACAAAACCTGTTAATTTCCTATATATAAAATTTAGAAAATAACTGTGTTATGTTCCTAATTGATTTAAGAAAGGCATGAAAGTAGGGCCTAGTGGAGGCAAAGAGGAAAGGGAGAGTGGTCCGGGAGAGAGTGGTACTGAACCTGGGTGGGTAGGGGGCTGTGCAGCTGCGGTTCTGTGGGGGTGAGTGTGGTGGTGTCAGTACATGCCCAGATGAAATGTATCTCCAGGATTAAGGAATCACATTTATGGAGACCGGATGAAAGCCTTGTTCCAATTAATTTATAAAATGTAGTCATTGTTCTGGATTAAGTACAGTGAGTCTCTTAGTGCTCACAGGTTAATTTGATCTAGTGTCAGCATTAGGGTTCTTTGACATGTACTTAACTGTTGAGAGGCACACACAGTGCCAGCAGTCAGTCTAATGCACGTTGAATGTCAGGAAAAAAATGTTACTTGCAGAGTCATTTGTACTTTGGTTTTAAAAATCCGGGTCATAATACATTTTCTTTCAGAGTTATTAGTACTTGGGAATCCTTAGAAAAGTGGGATAGTATGTGTGAAGGAGAACAGAAGGACCTAGCATGAAAAAATAAGGTGTAGAGAAGCTGTGTTAACTTATACCTGTCCAGACTTTGAGGGGGGTGTAGTTAACCAGGTGGTAGAAGGATGTAGGTGTGAAAGAAGTATGTGCAGAGTCATTGCTTTTACTTTCTGTTGTTGAAGCTCTAGTTAATTCTCAAGTGATCAATTCCTTCTGCCAAGCTCTGAAAGTAAGTGAGTAGCTAGGATGTCAGTGCTGTTTACCCCTAAGGTTAGGGCAGGAAGTGTTGCTCTGCAGGGGCATCCAACCTTTTGGTGTCTCTGGGCCACACTGGAAGAAGAAGAGTTGTCTTGGGCCACACATTAAATACATTATGCCACGGAATCACAAAAAAATAATTCATAATGTTTAAGTAAATTTACAATTTTATGTTGGGTTGCATTCAGTGCCATCCTGGGCTGCGGGTTGGACACCCCTGCAAGGGGTCGTGGTATTAGAGGTCCTCTTTTTCAAGGCTTAGATCTGTTGAGTTCTCAGGGCAAAGCACAGAGTATAACAGAGTACAAATTTATATATGTGTCTGTGTGTGTGTGTGTATAAAATGTCATATAACTATATAGTTTATATAGTTATGTCCTTCATATAATTGTGGACAGTTAGTTCCCTTTCTCTGCAGCCAGATACAATTTACAAGTATCAATTCTCTTGTCAGTCTCTCAAAAGGTATACACTCTGTTAATTTTAGAAAACTGTCATAGGTATTATTGTTGCTAACTTTCTTTTTCCTTCCCAACCCTTACCCCAAGACTGCTAAGCCCTTACTAGAAAGTACCCTCCTTTATTCTTCTTGTATTGGTCTCAAATCATCCGTGCGTATTTAAACTAAGAGACAGAAATTACCCATTAGAGCAATTTGCAGTTTTTATTTACTTACATGGAAAGTTTCAGGAACTATCTGGATGTAAAGGCTGGGATTGGGATCACCCCAGAAGTTTGATGAGAAGAAATGGCACAAAGTTAATAAAAGGCTGGGAAGAGTCTGATACCTTTTTAAATGAGCCTGAGGTTTCAACTTTTACTCAAAACTTTATTGGTTTTTAAATATCTTGGCAAAAGGAAGCCCTGTTCTTTCAGTTTTTTGTAATATAAAGTCATCACATCAGGACATGTGTCAGCTGAAATGTCCTAGAATTAAGTGAAGAAGTGGCTTCACTTAATTGGACCAGTTCATCTGAATTACGTTTAGCCTAAGGAAATTATTTATAATTTTCCTTTTCAAGGTACTTCTTTTTGTCTTATCTTTAATGTTAGCTTATATTATGTGAGAGAGTTTTGCCTGTATCCTTTATTTTAACGGCACCTCTAACTTAGAGTGCTGTTTGCTGATAAATATTATGGAGGAAGTGGTAGAAGTCAGCCTAATGTGCAAAGCTTATAAATTAATTATTTGTCAGAGAGATCATACCCCCATCTCCTGTAAACAAGGAATGAACGTTTGTGCCAATCAGGTAGTTATACATTGGCAGGTCTACATTAAACCGTCAGCGTCACAGAATGGAAATGGAGATCCCATTGTCACTAATTCTCCCTGCTCATTCCTAGGCATTCTGGGAGAGGATGCATTGTTTTCACTTCCAGCTTATCTGATCAGATGACTGGGATCCATGATTATTGGTCTTCATAACTGTGTTAGTAACCTAGATAAAATTAAGAAGTGTTTTGTTTGTTTTCTGGAGAAGAGGTGAAGGTGTAAAATAAAAGAAAATAAGGCATTTAGCTTTTTTTATGTTAACTAAATGTTTATCATGCTGTTGCAAAATGAAAATTTATAAGATTGAGTATTGAAGAATTTCTGTTCTTGAAGGAATGCAAACAAAAAGAATCATTCTGTGCAATATTTTTTTAATCTGCTTATTTCAAAATTATACTCACTAGGGCACATTAAACCAATATTTAGAAAACACTGCAACTCCCAAATCTAGACTCACCTCTTTGCCCCATCTGCACTGTGTTGTGACTGGCTCATGGTAGAATTATAGTCTCTTGGAATGGTCAGTTTCACTCTTGGACTTTCAGCTTTACTAGACAGTATTCTAGCATTTCTTGCAGACAGTGTTTGACCTCACATTGTGCATGCCTGAAACTTGGGTAACGTTGAAGGGATATTCTGATGAGGCTATGAAAGAAGCATATTTTTAATAATTATAAAAATACTGCTAAGATTCTGAATAGATCATCTTCAAAGTATTCATCTTGGAGCTATACTTTCTCACATGATACAGCTGTGGCTTGTACTACTCTGGGAGCACCCCTTTAGGATAATATCTACTCACATACTTGGCCTTAGACCACAGGTCAAATAAGATGGAAAAGAAGAGTTAATTTTGTTGTATAACTGCTAAGTGTTAAGTAAATGAGCCTGTTTGTGTTCTACAAAAGAAAGATTGTTCCATCATTTTTAAATGTGCCTTTGACTCCAATTATATAAATTATTCTTTGGGGTTGCTTGGCTCCAAGTGACTTGGAGGTATTTTCAGAAATTGCCATTATCCATTCAGTGCTAAGTATTGAACGCAGGCTGTGTACCTAGTGCTGCTTTAGTTACTTGGGAAAACAGTGGCCAATAATTTTGTCTTCCACAAAATTCTTGTCTTCCACAACTTGTAACTGAATGAGGTGGCCTGTAATACCAACTAGGTGATGTGACGGGGGAGGAGTTCCCTTGGGTGGTGGTGATACTTCTGGGTGGGAGGTCAGGAGAGGTCTCTCAGAGAAGGTTGCATTTGATCTGGAGCCTGAATGGTAAGAGGGAAGCAAAGAATGCTTCTTTTAAAGGGGCTTGATAATTTATGCTGCAGGTTCTTAGGCATTTGAAGACACCAAGAAATAATTCTTACTGGAAGTGACTACTTTGAAGTAGTTCATTTGCACATGTAAAACTGGTTTTAAAGGAGCCCCTAAGGGTCCACTTAAGTCTCACTTTTAATCATAACTGCTAATTTACTACATAAGTGACCCCAGGCTAATTTAAACATAGATTGAAAGATAGAATAAAATATGTTTTAAATTTCTAAGACTCTGTTAGGCCTAAACTGATTTGTGCATCTCATCCACTCTGGAATGCTAGGCTGTTAAACCAGCAAGGTGTGGTTTACGTCATGAGTTCATATTTTTTCTCTCTCCCTACTCCTTTCCTCTTATCCTCTTCCCCGCCCCTCTCTCTTTACCCACAAAGGCCACCAAAGCCATCCATAACCCACCCCTCTGCCTCCTCCCCTACTGCCCTTCTCCACACCCCCCCCCCCCATATTAAAAGCACACTTTCATTTCCGGCCACATTGGCCTCCTTGCTCTGTTCCATGCCTTGAATACTCTCCCTCTAATTCCTCCTCCTTTCAGGCTTCTCCTTGAATGTCATCCCCTTATCCACACCATCTTCCCTACCTACCCTGTGGAGAAGAGCCACCTCCATGCCTGTCCTTTCTCTTTTATGCTTTCATTCCCCTCCGTGCACTTCTTACCCATTTAGAAAGAATATCTTTTAGCTGTTTATCTCCTCTCTCTAGACCAGCTGTTTTCAAGCTCTTTCATCTCATGGCACACACAAAGTAAAAATTCTGCCCCACACCAAAAAATGTATTTTTTGCTGATCTGACCAAAAAAAGGTATAATTTTGATTCATTCATACCATATGGTTATTGCTGTGTTGACTGTTGTCATTTTTTTTTATTTGACAGTCTAAGGGAAAAGAGGTCAGTGCCCCTGACTAAATAGTCAGGTATTGCATGTTTTAAAATTTCTCGTAGTACAGCAGTTGAAAATTGCTGCTCTAGACAGTAAGTGCCTCAAAAACAGGTATTTTTGTCTGCTTAGAGTTGTATTCATAGAGTCTAGAGTAGGGCCTGGCATGTAATATTAAGTACCTGAAATAAATGTGAAAGGAAAACTATTACACATAAATTGGATTAACTGCCTATAAGCAGTATTTAATAAACATTATTTTCAACAGTAATTTTTCTAGATTTTGTTTCTTATCATCCAGTATGTCACCTTTGCACTAGTATATTATTTATCATAGTTACTGATTTAATCTTATTTTTTAACTTCAAATTTTCCTTAATTTATACTCTTGTGATTTTTTTCATCTTTATTTGACCTCAGATAATCTTCACTTCACCCGGAGTTTAAATAATTTTTTAAACCTGTGACAACAGTTTTTACCTTATCAACCATGAGCCCAATCGCTACACTAAGTCATGCACTGAGACATCCCCCTCTACCTTGTTAGTCTGTAATCTCCCCTGAGCTGTCTCCCCATGAGTCTGAACCCTGCCTGCCAACTGCCTTCATCATTTGGAGAGGTCCCCTTCCATATCGTGTCACAACTGCTTGAGATGTGCTTTGTCGTGTTTATTTATTGTGTGTGAAGGCCTCTTCATAATTTGTAGCCTTCCATCATCCTCTACAAAGCATTTGTAGTCCTTGTTTCTGCCCTTTATCAAAAAAGGAATCAAAGCCTGATTGAATTTAAAATTTTGGGAATTGTATGTCTGCTTCGGCACCCAACCCCTTTCCCTTTTCCACAACCCATTGCCTCTTCTGTCCTCATAAATTTTAAGTTTGTGAGCTTGTGCAAGTTTATACAGTCTAACATACTCATTAGTGGTTTCTAAAACACATCGCTTTACTTATCATTTAAGCATACCTCATACCAGGACTGTGGCTTATTAATTATTGTGAGCTTGCTTTCACTTGTTCTTTCCCAAATAAAATGTATGGTCCGACGAGAGGAAACGTTAAGCAAAAAAATCATTGTATTTAAATAGTTTTGGACTTGAAATGAGATGTTACAAAATATTGGCAGTGAAATCTTGGGCAAGGCCAGTACTAAGGCATGGAAATGGAATAAAGGCTTCTTGTCTTGTGTGTCTTCACTCAGTAACAATTGGACTCTGAGTCACTGAAGTGTGCCTGCCAGAACCTGTACTTGGCTCTGAGCTTTACAGAACAGCTGCCAGAAGAATGCATTTGTACAAAGGGGTTTGATAATTCTTTGTTGCCTCTAAGTAAAAAGTTTACCAAACCAGTAGTGTAAAATGTGGTCAGACCTACATGGTGGTTCAAAGAGTTGCTTTACCTGAGCATTTGGCCTCTTGAGCAGTGCCAAGGTAGGCTGTATGGTATCATGTGCTTTGAAATAGCTGGTTTGTCTTATTGCATTTGAGAGCAAAATGAGTTATTTGACCAGTTTAAAAAGTATATAAGGTTTAAACTTCATTGACTTTTGTAAAGGAAAAATAGTCAATTTATTTTATTCCAACAAGATAGCTATTTTATTTATTAGTCCTTTCTCTTTTTATTGATAGTTATTTTCTTTCAAATTAAAGTTTCTATCCGTGGGTGCCGGAATTTAGATTCCATTCCACCAGTCAGGCTTCCTAGCTATTGGGTCCTGTGTGGGCCAGAGCAAGGGGATAGGGTCAGATGGAATGGCTTATGCATCCTGGCTCCAGCATATTCCAGCTTCATGATTGTAGGCAAGTTAGGTGGCAGACCTGTGCTGTTGCCTCATCCTTGGAACTTGGGGAGATGATCAGAGCCAGCCCTCGGGGTTGTGAGTAAAGTGAGTGTGTGTGAATTTTTCTGATCACAGAGTGTGTGCAGCTTTGTGATACTACCCCTTTTTCAGCAAAAGGGGTGCTTTTCATTCAGCTAGATTTTTAGGGTACCTGCCAAATTCTGGGTATAGAAATTAAGAAGGTACAAATGACTCAATACTACCTCAGAAAACATTATAGTTGAGTACATCCCTTGGGCCTTAGAGTCTCTTGAGCAGATTTTCTTGGTATGATGGGACTAGGTCTAAGATAATCGATTCTCTTTTTGTGGGTATAATGATGCTCACCCAGATGTACTGTAGTTAATTTTGTCATGTTTCACATTCAGTGACCAGTTCTTTCACATACAATATGTCATGTTCTCAGCCTCAGATATAATTGTTTGTGGGACAGGTAAGGGCTTTAGCAACTGACTCTTTTAAAACGTTTTTCTTACCCTGGCTGGTGTAGCTCAGTGGATTGAGCACAGGCCTGTGAACCAAGGGATCACAGTTTGATTCCCAGTCAGGGCACATGCCTGGGTCGTAGGCCAGTTCCCGGCAAGTGACGCACAAGAGGCAACCATACATTGATATTTCTCTCCCTCTCTCCTTCCCTTCCCCTCTAAAGATAAATAAATAAATAATGTTAAAAAAAAAAAAAGATGGAGTAAAAGAGATGGAGTACTTAAAATTTTTTTTTTCTTATCTCTAAAAATGAAACCTTTACCTGTCATCAGGTTACATTTTCCCCAACTATATAGATTCTTTTTAAAAAAAATCTCAGTGTCATCTGTGATTAATTTTTAGTTACAGTTTTTAAGTAACCTTTTTTCTTACTAGAGATGTAATTACATGTTTTTTATCAAGAACTTTAGAAAATGTTTCTTCCTCCCACCATGAGCTTGCTGGCTTATGTTAAGCTACCCACCTCGGATGATATAAACTGGTTTCTGGAGGATTCCCTGGTTACTGTTGGCCGAGTGGACTCACACTGACAGTATGCCATGTGTGCTAATTTTCATGTCAGATAAATTATACCCATGAATTTTGATGTCATGAAATGGCTAGTATAACCCATGTGATAAATAGATTTTGTTTGACTTTGTTGGTGTATCATTCATTGCTTTGTAAGTGTTCTTTGGAGATCCTGCAGCAGTCTTCCTCTAGTGGTCTCTGTCCCTCAGCTGTTAGGTCCCAAGTAAGTTTTGCACCTGGAGGCCTGTTTTGTTGTCATCTACTTAATGCTCTCAAGAGGAAATTTTCAGAATCTGAAACAGCATTTTTTTTCAGTCCCTTTTATTCCTTAATAGCAAGTAGAGCTAAAAGTCACAACATACACTTTCTGATTTACTCAGCATATCTCACATACTTTGTGATTGACTTTAGGAGAATATATTCATGGAAGCTAGGCATTCGGTAGCTTGGCAAACAACCTACGGGGTATTTAGTCCTTTGCTTACAATGGGAAGCATGGTTGAGTTGCATAGCCATTGATGTTTCAGGAAATTAAGGCAAATCAGTTTTATATAAAACAAACCCAATGACTGAAGACACAAAGAGCTTCATTTACTGTGGTTTTGTTGGTTAATACTGAATACAGTTTGTGAGATTTCTTTCTCTTACATTTATTCCAAAGTTATATCTTTTATCTTTTGCTTGTGTGTGCCCCAACCAAGACACTATTCAGCTGACTTTCCCATATATACTATTGTAATTTCTGGCAGGTCCCACATCTGAAGGTTGTGTTTTCTAGCCTTGCTAAAATAGGAACTTAGCTTTCCTTAGATAAATATTAAGTGAAATGTATATTTACAAGCTAACAGTTTTCATGTTTTTGAGGAACTTACATAGGATGTTTTTTAATACATTTGTTGGTGAAAATACTTCTTTGGCAGAATTACAGCACTGCATGCAGACAGTCATTTTATAAGAAAGAGCCAAGTTTTATCATTTGTTTTCATTAGAAAATGCAGTGATTTTACAATAGATTGCCAAAATAATGATTCCTGTTTGTCTCAGTGGCAGGTAGTGGCTTGCAGTAAAAATAGTTGGTGAGATTATTGAGGAGGTATTTTTAGAAATACTGAAGGTTGTAACCTCTAATATAATTTGCTTTTTGAGCATCTGTAATACTGAAGCAGACTTTTTTTTTCACTTTCACTTAATAACATTTCCTGAAATATTCATGCTCATAAATTTGGGGGGAAGTGGAAGGAGCATTTACTAATTTATTCCTTTGATATTTAGGCATGCCCATGGAAGAGGTAAAGGGGAAGAGAGAGGGGGTTAAGATGTGAGTTCATGTACAGATTGAAAAGTGTTCATTTTTAATATTTAGGTTCATCATAAACCATGCTGCCTAGAGATGAGTATTAATACAACTTTGGGGAAGTGAACTGAGTTTTTATTGTGACCAGAATGATAGCTGTGATGTTAAACATTTTCTAGATAATGATGTCATTTGTATCACTACTCTTGCCACTGATCAGTGTTCAAGCAGACAAAAGAGGCTTTTGTATGTATGAAAAATAAAGTTCAATAGTAATAATGTCCTTTGGACAAAACTGTGGGATAAGTGCACTCTCTGGTGACTGTTGCCTGATATTATGTGTATATTTAACCTATATATAGCACTTTTTAAGTGTCTGGCACTGTTCTAAGAATTGTACACATATTCATTTGCTGCTAACTCATTCAGTGGTTAATCATTTATTCTAGTTCTTAGAGAATATCAAAGGAAATAATTTGAGTGTGTTCCCTTTCTTTTCCCTCCCTCCTTTCCTGTCTACTTACCTACCTACCTGCCTACCTATCTTCCTACCTTGTGGATATGGGAGCTTTAGTCTTGAGGCTGACAACAAATCCCTGTCTTGTGGTAGTTCTGCCTTTAATGTTCAGATGTGTGAAAGATTCAGTTTTGAGATAGTAAGGATCTTTGGACTGAACTAGTTTCTCTGTTGTAATTGTAAAACTTACAGTTCCATGGAAAAAAGCATTGGATGAATAAGTAAATTGTACACATAACCCATCCCTTTTTGGTGGGGGGAGGATTGTATTTAATTGATTATGCTTTTAGAGTTGTCCCAAATGTTCTCCCGTTGCCCTTCTCTACCCAGCACCACCCACTTCCTCAGGCAATCCCCACACCATTGTTCATGTCCATGGGTCATGCATGTAAGTTATTTGGCTTCTCTATTTCCTATACTGTATTTTACATCTTCATGGCTATTCTATAACTACCTGTTTGTACTTCTTAGTCCTCTCACCTCTTCACTCATTCTCCTACAACCCCCTCCCAACCTGGCAACCATCAAAATGCTGTCTGTATCCATGATTCTGTCTCTGTTCTTCTCGTTTCCTTAGTTTATTTTCTAGAGTCAGTTGTTGATAGATATGTATTTATTGCCACTTTGTTGTTCATAGTTTTGATCCTCTTTGTTACGTAATTCTCCTTAACATTTTGTATAATCATGATTTGGTGATGATGAACTCCTTTAGTTTTTTCTTATCTGGGAACCTCTTTATATCTCCTTTGATTCTAAATGATAATTTTGCTGGGTAGAACATCTCAGTAGTAGGTCCCTGCTTCATGACTTTGAATATTTCTTGCCAATCCCTTCTAGCCTGCAAAGTTTCTTTTGAGAAATCAGCTGACAGTCTTATGGGAACATCCTTGTAGGTGACTACTTTTCCCTTGCTGCTTTTAAGATTCTCTCTTTATCTTTAACCTTTGGCATTTTAAGTATGATGTGTCTGGGAGTGGGCCTCTTTGCATCCTTCTTGTTTGGGATTCTCTATGCTTCCAAGCATAGAGATGCTTGCATGTCTATGCTTGCATGTCTCTTTCTTCACCAAACTAGGGAAGTTTTCTTTCATAATTTTTTCAAATTTCCAATTTCTTACCCTTTCTCTTCTCCTTCTGGTACCCCTATGATAGGAATGTTGGAATGCTTGAAGTTGCCCCACAGGCTGCTCACACTATCCTCATTTTTTTAAATTCATTTTTCTTCTTGTTCTGATTGGTTGTTTTTTGCTTCCTTCTGTTACAAATTATTGATTTGATTCTTGACTTCATCCACTCTACTGTTGTTTCCCTATAAATTATTTTTTATTTTAATTAGTGAATCCTTTATTTCTGACTTGATCTTTTTTATGCTGTTGAGGTCCTCCCTATGTTCTTTGAGCATCCTTATAACCAGTGTTTTGAACTCTGCATCTGATAGATTGCTTATCTCCTATTTGTTTAGTTCTTTTTCTGGAGTTTTGATTTATTCTTTCCTTTGCGCCATGTTTCTTTGTCTCCTCATTTTGGCAATCTGCCTATGTTTGTTTCTATGTATTAGGTAGAGCTTCTATGATTCCCTGTCTTGGTAGTGTGGCCTAATGTAGTAGGTGTTCTGTAGTGTCCAGTGGCACAGCCTCCTTTATCACCCAAGCCAGGTATGTAAGGTGCACCCTTTGTATGGGCTGAATACACCCTCCTCTTGTAGTGGAGATGGATTGCTGTTGGCAGGTCAGTGGGAGGGATTTACCCAGGCCAGTCAACTGCAAGGACTGGCTGTGACCACTGTCCACCAACCTCTGCCTTCCGTGGAGGATCAGCTCTGTGAGGGGCAGGGTGGTCGTGCTCCAACATGGTATGTAGCTGTCCACTGGCTGCGCAGGTGCTGGGGTTTCCTGGGTAGTGCAGGCCAAGGTCAGCCCCCAGTGTGTTTTTCCAGGGTGACTGTGCCTGGGGTATAAAGCAGTCTGAGATGGCTGCTACTTGTGCTGGACTTGTCAGTTCCCATTGAAGCCAAGCTGTGAATCTAGGCTGGATGCTGCTAGTGCCAGGCCTGGGGCCCTTAGCAAGAGGTTTGGGTACAGGGGCTCAGTGAGGCTGCCTGTTGCTTGTTTGAGAGGATTTAGGAAGTTGTGAAACATGAGCCAACACCAGCCTTTCATATGGAAAAATCTCTGTTAACAGTTTGTGAGGCATGTAAGTTGGATGGAATGTAGTCTCAGGGAATCTCCAGGGCAGGGCAAACAGTGTTAGCTAGGTTGACAGAGTCTCAGATATGGCACTCACCTGCCAGCTCTGTGGCTCAGTCTGGATGGATGTTTTTTCTTTAATGCTGTAGTTTCCAGACTTCCATTCAGTTTGATTTTTGATGGTTCTGAGTGGTGGTGGTTCCAGAATTTAGTTGTGATTTTGATTTGATTATTCACAGAGGTGGTCTGTGTCCCCATTTTGAATTGAAGTCCTCATCTGTCCTATCCTTATTTTAATCATTAAGCATATTTTCTGTTTATATGTTAAAAGGAGTTATTAGAAATTATTCTAAATTCTACAGTGTCTATGTCCCTGCCCATTTTAGCATGCTTGAAGATGACCTTCAGCTCAGTGACAGTGAGGACAGTGAGATCGAACAAGTAAGTTTTTGTACATCCTGTAGCACCAGGAATCCTTTTAAATCTGTCTAACATTTCTGAACTGCTTATCCTAACCTATTTTTTGTTCTCTTCCTTGTCCTTCCTCCCCTTATTTTGAATGCCTAGACCCCAGAGAAGCCTCCTTCTGCATCTGCACCACCAAGGTACCTACTGTGTGTGGGTTTCTCCTCACCTGTACAAAACGTTTGCATTTTCTTACAAAATGGGAAAAACACAGCCTTATTTAGTACTTTGGTAACTTCTTCATGGGGAAGGAGAGGGAGGATCACAGTTAAAAGAAAGTACCTGTTTAATGTTTTGGAAGCTCAAATAACCTTAGAGAGGTTGTTAACTCTGTAAAAGAGAAAGAGCCCCTGCACCTACCTAAATCATCAGTTTGGGTGGTTAAAATTTTTGAGAATTTAAAATAAGGCTACATCACTTTCATCAGTATTATGTAACCAGTATTTGAAAAGTTATGCTGAAGAACCCAGTGTTTCTTTGAAAGTGACAGAGCTGCTGTATTTTCAAAAATTATAAAGCTGAAATTTCCATAGTACCTGTTTTTTTAGTCATGAATTTTCTAACTGTTACAGTTGCTTTGTCAATGGACTGACCGGCAATAAGTACATTTTAGTGTGATGGAAATAGCACTATTTTCATTTAGTAAACAGCTTCGCCATGTTTTAAAAAACATTGTGTTTTAATTTTTGGAAATGGAAACTAAACTACCTCTGGTACTGAATTTAATGATTTAATTTGCCAATGCCTGATCTCACGGACAAAGAAGAGTTCAATTGCACCATGGCTCTTTGACTCCCTTGAAATGCGGTCATCCATTCTGAGACAAGCTCAGCAATAAAGACCATCGCGTACATGCGATGTTACGGTTAATGTGGAGGAAGCTCATATAATTGTGCAAGGTTTTATGGATCTATAAGCTCTGCTCATTTATTTATATTCCATTTTGTTCAGTAATTTCTAGTGGCTTATAATGACTCATTAAATATGACAAAGTAGCCTAACTTGAAAGTGGAGGAAAAGAAAATAGAAAAACAAAGTGAGGATAAATCAAAGGCAGGAATAACACTGAAAGTGATGATCATTCTGTTTTTCATCACTGACTTAATGGCCCACAAAGCCCAAAATATTTACTTTCTGACACTTTAAGTTTGTTGACCCCTGCTATAGGTAACCTAAACAAGTTAATTTAAGAAAGAATAGCAAATACATTAAAATCTCCCTCTACATAGAGAAAGCCTATATGAAACTGTATGGCAGCCCTTTAGCTGCCAGTGTGAAAACAATCACAAACTTGAGGTAGCATTTATATGAGGGAATTATGTCATAGTTTAGTTTGTTTTAAAATTACCTCAACTAGTAATTTTATTTGTTATATTTTTAAAATTCCACTTATCCTAATATAATTTTATTTAATAAATTTAATATTTTAGGTAGATTTGGAGGCTATAAAGAGTATAGGTATTGATTACTGCTTTTGCTAATTCCATCAAAGGCAGGGTTTTCAGATATATTCTGAAATTCTGTGTATGTCCAGCAGCGTTTTCTCTGCTGACGTAGAGTTATTGTCCTATTTTGAAAACTTGGAGTGGTTAATCTGTACTTCAGCTGATATTTGTGGATTATCCTGAGCCACTTATAAAGAATGGCCTATTTTATAATTCTGGCCAAGAGTGTAACTGGCTTGCCTTTGAGGTCAATTTCCAAAGGAACAATATCATTTATATTCAATAGTCTTTGGCAACCATACAGTTCTCATATGGGCTTTCTCTATGTAGAGAGAGATTTTAATGTATTTGCTATTCTTTGTTAAATTAACTTGTTTGGGTTACCTATAGGAGGGGTCAACAAAATTGAAGTGTCAGAAAGTAAATAGTTTGGGCTTTGTGGGCCATACAGTATGTGCTACAGCTAGTCAACTTTACTTTTGCGGTGTAAAAGCAGACAGATAATACCTGAAATAATAGGCTTGGATGTGTTCCAATTAAACTTTCTTTAGAAAAACAGGCAGCCACCACAGGCCATGGTTTACCGACCCCTAATAAACAGCACCCAGCATATAAGTGAAATTAGTATAGCTTGAAATGTTTTCAGGAGCAAAATTCCACAGGCTTCTCTTTTATAGAGTTATCAGGTGAGCTATTTTAAGGGTTTTTGTTTTGTTTTGTTTTGTTTTGCTGATTTTTGAGCCATTATAGTCCTTTCTGTCAACTGGATGATACAGTAATTTAGTAATGTTTGGTAATATTGAAGCGTTTTCTTTTGAGTAGCAGAAAAATGAGCAAAGCAGAAAATAAATAAAGAGGGAAAAATCCACCTTGCGTGGTGTCTTCAGATGATCTCTTTTGGTTGCTTTGCAGCGCTCCACAGTTGCTTCCAGAAGCAGCGGCCTCAGCACATTCCAGTGGTGCGGAGTCAGAGAGCACCAGTGACTCAGACAGCTCCTCCGACTCGGAGAGTGAGAGCAGCTCAAGTGACAGCGAGGAGAATGAGCCCCATGAACCTCCGGCTCCTGAGGTACCGTGTCCCCTCCAGGAGACCATGTTAAGATGGCAGCATTCTGGGGCTAGAGTCCACTGTGGGCCAGACTGTGGGACTGAGTAGTTTTGTTCCCTGGGGCAGTGTTTTCTTGCTCCAAATTTGTGTGGAACCAGCTCTTTCTGTTTACTTATTTCTTACCAAACGTTTGGCAGTGGAGGTTTGGGAGATAGGTCCTCTCTCGCCTGTTTAAAATGATAGGTTCTTCTCTGTTGTTGCTAGTGTGTTTTGAAGGGCAACTCATTAAGAATGTTTGCACACCATTTTCTTTTCCCTTCTTTTGAGAAGAAAACTCATTTTTAGTAGACTCCTGTTTTAATATTAATGAGGATTCTTTTTGAAATTTCAGGAATGCATGAATTAAGGAAATCAAAAGGAGGCAGACTGATTTAGCAAAGGGCAGGAACATGAACTACAAATGAGTCTTCAGAGGTTCTATTCTGATTCACTAAAAGCCATTAAAATGATGGTGAAGTGATTTTGCCAGGGCTGAGTTTCTTTTGCACCCTCTGCCCCATGTAAAACAGGGATAATTGTGTTTGCCTGTCATTACTCTTGGGAAATATTGTAAAGGTAAACAAATGAGATTGGAAATTTCAAGCACTACATTTTTCTAGAGGATTTATGCTGCCTACTGGATTGTCGATGCACAAGAAACTTAGTAACGGCTGATAGGGTTGCCAAATGCCCTCAAGACTTAGAGTAGCAATGTAAAACTTGTGCTGGACAAGGCTACTTGGTGAAAAGGGAAGGCATTTGGGGTGAACTAGACCAGCTTGTGTAAAGAAAGTTATTCCACATAGTTAAGGTGGGAATTCTGGAAAATGAAAATTTCTGATTAAAAAAGTGTTAAAGTTCTCAGTATTTGTCTCTGCTGTTTAGAAAGCAAGGCAGTTAGTTCCACTAGAGCAGTGACCGGCTCCATCTGGGGATCACCGAGTGAGGCTTAGAGCCACGTCTGAGGGCCAGGGAGGCTAACAGCATGACTGAGTGTCATTTTTTGTTAGATGTGAATTTCTGTCTGACCCAGAGTAATTGCTCAATTAATATTCTTTTGGAGTGAATAAACATAGATCAGCATTAACTGTACTTGGAGTACCTTTCAGATTTTAGAAACTACTCTCTGTGTTTCTGGGGGTTCTTTGTTTCCTTGTGTGATACTAATTGCTTTTGAAATAATCTTTCTGTGCCCCAGGGAAAAAGATATTGATTATGCCCGGCAGACAAATTATATGATTGTTCACTGTTAATGTTTATAAGATCTTTGCTTTGTGTCTCACCTTGTTCAGTAAGAAAAATCTTCATGCTCCTTATGTTACTGATAGAAGGAACAGAATTCAACTAAATAATATGATTATATTCAAATAAAGTGGGAATGGCAATAGTTGAAATTTTAAAGAAGGATTAATCTGGAATTTGATTCAGTGAAACAATTATGCCTTTTTGCTCAAGAGGTTACTGAAATAGAGACTCTCATAAAAAATAAATAAATGTTCCTATCCTACTTTATTTTTAATTTTTTATTGTTATTTATTTAAAATGTTAGTTCATGTCTTTTATTAACCGACGTACAAAGACTTGTCATCTGGGTCATTTGCAGCAGTCAGGCAGACAATATGCACCACAGTCACGTCTTTCAGAGTAGCTGGCCTTGCAGCCTCTAGCACCGCATTCACCTGAAGGTGCTCTTGGTAAAGGTGGCTGGCTGATTCTGCCATTCTCACCCCCAAGTAGTATTTGGGACAGCTAGCTTAACCCTCTTTCTCTTAGGCATATTCTTCTTGGGAGCGGTGTAAGACTTCTTCATTTTCTTAGCACTACCACTAAGTCTCAACACAAGATGAAGAGGGAGGGGACTGCTTTTGAAAATTGCAGTCAGACAAAGAACGTCAATCTTTCAGAGGCTTGCCAGCAAAGATCAGTCTTTGTGTATCAGGAGGAATTCCTTCTTTATCCTGCATCTTGGCCTTTACATTTTCTCTTGTACCTGATGGCTCGACCTTGAGAGTGTTCTTCCCCATAAGTGTTTTCACAAAAATCTGCATCTTGGCTGCAATTCCACCACAGATGGCAGGTCGGGGGGAGGGAAAAGCCTACTTTATTTTCTTTTTAAATTGCCTTACTAAATAGGTTCATATTTGTACTTTTGTATTGCTATGCAAGACTTAACTTGGTGTGGTTTGTATTATTTTATACTGAGGTTCAACTTTCCTAGAAATATTTTGTCTTTGCCTGGATTTTAAACTTTTAATTTTCCTGAAGGTATTTAACTACTTTCCTTTTCTTTTAAAATGAATACTTACTTTATTGTAAAATTTCCCATATTAGTTGAGAGTAACATGAATTCTATACATAACAGGCCATAGTTACTAGTTATTACTTTCTCACCCTTCTTTAAATTCTATTTTTAATGCTGAGAAATTTGCTTTTTATGACTGTATTTTAAATTCATTTGATGAAGTACTTTAGTAATCTTATGAGAATCTGAAATGTTTTATGCCTGCCGAGTGAGCTGGTGTGAACTTGGGAAAAAGCAGACTTTTAGTGTTTGCTTTATAGAAGGGATCAAAATATAATCCTCAGCTTTTGAAAATATATGGGACACCTCACCTTTTTACTGTTTAAGTAAAGACAGTAAATTTGGGGGGGGAAATGATTCTGTTCTCAGTTATTCAAGGATATACTTAGTTTTCTAATCTGTTCATTGTCTATTTTTTGGTAGTTAATGACCTTGGTTGATTGCCTATGAGGCTCTTGACCCTCCCACAACCCTAAAAGGTTGGTTGCTTTCTTTTCATGGGTAAAGAAAGTAGCAGCACTGAAGATTCAAACCCATAGCCCTCTAACTCTGAAGCCTTTTTATTTTCTACTATACCATGCTGCTTCTCTCCCTCCTTCTTTGCTTTTCTTTTTTCTTTTATTCTTGGATGCATACTTCCTCACAACTATGATATTTTACTAGAAAAGTAGTCATATATTGTACATAGCTCAAAGCTTTTTATACAAAATCGTAATTCATTCTAAAATATGTGAACTTTTGCCAATTTGAAAAATTAGGAAAGAGAAAGGGACATATGGTCAAACATTTATTAAAATGCTTAATGAAAATGTATCATATTTTTTCACTTCTAATGTGCAATGTGTGAGTTACTACAGCCCTGGAGGCAGGGCATAGGGAAAGGCAGAGGGAGAAACAAAAGCTCAAACTTCGATCCTGTCCAGCCCTGCACACTTAAAATTCATTTTAAAATCTATTTGTAATCAGCCCCTTATGTAAAAGTTTCCCCCATTCCAACAGCAAAATAATACCTGACCTTAAAGGAATTCTATTCATTCTACATCTTTATAATAGGTACACAGGAAGGATTGCCCCTACCCCTTCCCCTCCATCTGGGCATGCCAGCTCAATTTGACTCTGCAATATGCCTGCTTTCTGGACATTTTTAGGACTGCAGTGGAAGAAAATGTGTTTTATTTCTGTAACCAGGACGTTCCATTAGGGACTACTAAATGTATCTTACATTGTCCTGTTTTGGAAGAGAAAAGGCAAATGATATCTATACCAGAATTAACCTTTCTCGTTGGTTCCCACATACATACTTTTCCATGTAGCATGTCAGTGTCTGGAGTGCAGCTGTATACGAAGCCCTGGTGAGGTGATTCCATACCTTTCCCGGGAAAGGGTTTGGAGGGTTTGGGTCCTGACATGATTGTCACATGGTGTTTCCCAAGGCTTTGTCCCCAGTTAACCACTAGTATTACCACACCCCCAAGCTTTCTCAGGAAACAGTGTTTCACAGGTAGGTATTGTGCACTAATCTTTTCTCCACCCTAAACAGTCATCCTGTCTCGTTAGAATATGGAATACAGTTTTAGATTGCACATGACAAAATTTCTGGCATGTGTAAGAGTGCTTTCTTTCTTCCCTTCCTCCCTGCTCTGAAAAATCAAATGCGAGCCTGGGTATGGAGCTGGTGTGAGTCAAGGGAACTGTCAAGGGGATGTGTTATTCTAAGCAGCAATATGGGGTGAACAGAAGAAAACAGTTATGTAGCCATCTTTCTGCCAAAGCATGGTCTCAGCTGGTTCCTTAAAGTTCCTATTAGTTCTGTCCTGTTTCAATCACACTTAATTACCTTTTTTTCTGGCCTGAAAGCCTTTAAATTATATTCATATATCTTGTATGTATTAAGTTCACATGTTTTTTTTACAGTTGAACATTTGGGATATTTCACTTGGGAAAATTGTTAGCAATGTTCCCTGTAAAATGTTGTCCACCTACTGGAGTGACCTCCTGATCTATAATTGAATCAGTTAAATCCTGTGTGGAATATCTTTCAGCTAACTTTCCAGTGCATTATGTATGTGATTTAGTCATTACTATAAACCACCTGTCAGATGAAAGAAAAACATGCAGCATGAATGAGGTGCTGCCCTTTAAAAAAGTGTACTCATTGCTTACCCTATTGGACACTAATATTTTTATATGGCATATTTATGGGCACAGTAATACACCTATAGGAATACTCAAGTAACTATCTCAATGTACACCACCGTACATGAGACCCAATAGTGGAACTTGGAGATGCAAAGGTCTCTGTCATTCTGTTAATAAATCCTAACACCTAGTTGGAGAGAGATGGTGGGATGCATCAACCACTGGTTAACAGCAAAGATTTAAACAACAGTTGAGGTAACAGGAGGTGTCAGGGACTTCTATTTGCCAAATCAGTTGCACAGGTAACCATTATAATCTCATTGCTCTGAATTGTGTGCTTTGAAGCCTGCCTGTGTGTCTTAGAAATATAGGGCCACTTGAGCTCACATTGCCTGTGACAAGAGACATAATGCTTGATTTTTAAAGAATTCAAGTGGGACAGATGCTCATCTAATGTGCCCTCACTCGATTCTTTTTATTAAGGTTAAATTTGAAAATCGGTATCTATCTTGATATACTGAAAACTTTTTGACAGATAAGTGCTTATAATATTTTAAACTAAATTAGAGAAATGTTATCTAGTCTGAAGAAAGTAATTTTTAGTTGAAAAGTGTGTAAAGAAAAGGATGAAGAATGAAAACTATAGCTAATCACCAAGACTTAGTTTATTCATTAGCTTTCTTCTGAAAATCCTTGACAAAAGAATTCTTTTTATTGCCTATTATTTTCTCTTTCTTTCTTTCTTTCTTTCTTTTCCTTTTCTCTTTCTTTCTTTCTTTCTTTCTTGTTAAAAATAATTATTGAGTATTGCTAGATGCTGTTTAAGGCTGCCTATTATTTTCTGATAGAATAGTTTGCAAGCCAAAGTGTGTCAGTTATGTTTATATAACTTATCATTAGAACAAAATATGAATTGCTGTGATATGAATTAATACTGTGATTACCATTAGAACAAAATATTTATGTTGCAAAGATTTCTCAGCAGCTCAGTGGTCTGCCATTGGTCAATACTTAATGGTTTATTATTAGTCAATATCTACTAAAGTAAATTTCCTATAGCACAACAAATTGAAAGATTAGTTTAAGAGTCAATTCTTATAGATTGTCACCTATAATTTGAGGAGGATGAAAAGGACCTGATCTTAAGTGTGGAATGATTGTGTCTCTCAGGATAGTACTGTAGGATTGGGTGAGTAACCAAGGGAAGAATTGGTTATTGTATTAACCTTTGGTCAGTTAACACTTTTCTCTTTTTCCTTGTTTCTAGCCTGAACCTCCTACGACAAACAAATGGCAGCTAGACAACTGGCTGACCAAAGTCAGCCAGCCAGCAGTGCCAACAGAGGCCCTGGGGAGTGCAGAACCACCATCTAAGCACCCAGACGAGAAGGGCAAGGGTGGTGACGGTGGCACCACTAGTCACGAGTGTTCAGAATCCAAAGATCCTCACCCCAAAAGCTCCGGCAGAGCCCCACGGGTCCCTCCTGAAGGCCCTCACACTGGCAAGAGGAGCTGTCAGAAGTCCCCTGCCCAACAGGAGCTGCCGCAGAGACAGACTGTTGGAACCAAACAACCCAAAAACCCCATCAAGGCCTCTGCCCCAGCGGACTCTCGGGCCAGCTTGCAGGTGAAGAGTGAGCCGGGACTTCCTCATGGATCCAAGGACCAGCCTTCCAAAGAAAAGCCCAAGGTGAAGACGAAAGGGAGGCCCCGTGCTGGAGACGGCAGAGAGCCTAAACCAGCTGTGCCAACCCCCAGTGAAAAGAAGAAGCACAGGGGTGGGCCCCCAGCCCCCTCAAAGGCACTCTTGGGTCCCGAGCCCGTGAATGACAATGTGGAGGGCAGGAGCCCTGAGCATTTGGCCCTCGTTCCCCTGACTCAAAGCCAGGGCCCCACACACGACGGTGGCATTGGTGGCAGAACTAGTGGCTGTCGCCGGGCAGTGGTCGTGCAGGAGGACCACAGGAAGGGCAAACTCCCCGTGCCTTTGAGAAACACCAAGCTGCTCTCCCCACTCAGGGACACTCCCCCACAAAGTTTGATGGTGAAGATAACCCTTGACCTCCTCTCCTGGGTGCCCCAGCCACCTGGGAAGGGCAGCCACCAGAAGAAACCAGACGACAAACAGCCATCGGCAGGGAAGAAACTGGATTCTGAGAAGAAAAGCTCAGACAACTCAAGCAAGTTGGCCAAAAAGAGAAAGGTAAGTAGAGGGGACTGGCCTTTCCCTACAGTGTAGCCTGTACCTGTTGCTGGATTAGGGCTGCCTTTGCTTGGCCTTTATTGCAGCCCTGAGTTGTCATAGAAGAGGCTGGAAGTGTTTGTTCGGATTCAAGATAGGCTTTGTTCCTAAACCAGTTACTCCTTTGTTGCAGAATTGGGTGCTTCCCACTCTCCAGCCAGGCATCACCACATGACAGATGCTGTCAGCAGTCTCGCCTGTCAGAAAAGATGAGACACTCATTGAAAAGGATATCTTATTTTAGGATAATACAGCATTGGGTGGGGGGTACATTTTTATTTATTCTGGTAACATCGATGTTTACTTCCTGGCTCATTTGATTTTTCTCTAGGAATTATAAACCTTACATGAATTGAAATGTTAATTAGTATTCTGAGCTCCTGAAAGCACTGTCATACACTGAATTTTACTCCTACAGGACGATCTTTTTGATACTGACCCTGCACCGGGGCCACATACTACCTTACTGAACACACCAGATTTAGAACCTGTAACCTCCACTGTTGACTTCTATTAATAAGCAGAAGATTATTTTAAAAGGTTTTAGAGCTCTTGTATTAAACTTATGGTTAGGACATCTTGTTGACTCATATAGGTGGGAATGGTACATTGTTAAGTGTTAAAAGTCCATCATTTTGTTTATTAACAATTTTTGGAAGTTTCACTTTAAAAAGGAACATAGTAAAAAAAATATCTCTGCATTACTTAGACCCTCAGTTACATGGGCATATTACTGTTTTGGTCAGTCTCCTTTCTTCCTTTACTCTTAATCATTGATCTCCTGATAGGGTGTTTTCGCTGTTTCTTGATGAAAGATTGGTGAGTTTTTTCCCCAGTGGCATTCCCAAGCCAACCTGCCTCAGATTCAGAGGGACAGGCCCTGGAAGATCCACCTATTTCCTGCTGAGAAGGAGTAAAAATTGTCACACTCTTATAACTACAGAAGAAACTTCTTAATTGTGGAAGTTGAGCTAAGAATAACAAAGGACAAAAAGATCATGAAGTCTGCTGTCATGTCTGTGATGCCACTGATTACTCCACTAGGTTAAAAATATAACATGACTTTAACAAATAGTAAGGGTGACTGTTTTCCGCAGAACCTTGTTAAAGGGGTCCCAAGGGCATTGCCACCAGGGCTGCAGCAGGCCAGTGAGTGGGGTGGGGTGGGGTGGGGCCGAGTGCTCACTGGCCGTGCTGTTCCAGCTGGAAGAGGGCATATTCTTCCTCTTGCCGGAAAGCCATTAAAACAGTGTTTGTGTGTAAAAGGTGCAAAACTTAATGGAGAAAATTATGGTGGCCCTGGCTCAGAAAAAGTTGCCTGCATTTAATGTATCTGCAAAAAATGCATTCATTTACCATCTTCTGAGAAATCTTTTTGTCACCTATCCCCCCAGCTACCATGGTCTTATCCTGTTTTCAACACTAATCTTCTGCATGAGCTGGAGTGAGAAGTATTAGCTTCTAAAATGCTTCCTCACCAGGTGAAAATGTTAGAAATCGGAGGCTTCCCCAGACAGTTCTCAGCCTAGCCCATGCTCTCTGCAAATCTAGAAGCATGGCTTGCAGCTCCAGAAAGGGAACTCAGCCCTTCAATAGCCATTCCCAGCCCTTGGCTAAGCTCCACTGGGGCGGCTCATGTATCTTTCTGTTTGGAATGTGGAGAAATAATGAGCCCCTCATCTCAGTCCAGTGGATACTTTCTCCAAAACCCTGGCAAGCAGCTGAGCACTCTGGCCCTGGGAATAGTCTCCCACTTTGCTGTGGCATTGACAGAATCAGGGTAAGAACCAGTGGTTGCAAACCCTGGCTTGTCGCTGTGGTCCCCTGAGGAGCCTGCAGTACTGATGGGAGGGTATGCACCCTCAAACCCCTTACCCCCATTGGTATTTTAAAACTCTTAGTGAATCCTAGTGTCTCAGGGTCTGGGAACCCCTGCAGCAGAGCCTTACCTTGGGGCCAGCATCATATAAAGCTAGTTCTTTGAGTAGAGAAATTCCTCCAGTGCTAGTGCTGTGTTTAGGTGTCATCACCTAGGCAACCAGGAGTCCCTTGCTTTAATTACTGGGTTGGCCAGAAAGTTTGTTTGTTTGTTTGTTTCCATACAATGGTTCTAGTAGCGCTTAGTTGTCTTTCTTCATTCCAAACAATTTTGTTAGATTGTATTCTGACAGCTGTCATATCAGCGTGTATTTTTAAAAAACTTAGACCAAAATTGGTAAATTTCTGTGTGACCATTTTATTTCATTTATTTTTTAATTTTTTTTAAATTTTTAAAATATATTTTATTGATTATGCTATTACAGTTGTCCCATTTTCCCACATCATTCCTCTTCACCCTGCACACCCCCTCCCAGCCACATTCCCCTCTTTAGTTAATGTCCATGTTTCGTAAGTTCTTTAGCTTCTACATTTCCCACACTATTCTTGCCCTCCCCCTATTTTCTACCCACCATCTATGCTATTTATTCTCTGTACCTTTACCCCCCTCTCTCCTCCTCCCACTCCCCTGTTGCTAACCCTCCATGTGATCTCCATTTCTGTGTTTCTGTTCCTGTTCTACTTGTTTGCTTATTTGCTTTTGTTTTAGGTGTGGTTGTTAATACCTGTGAGTTTGCTGTCATTTTACTGTACACGTTTTTTATTTTATTTTTCTTAGATAAATCCCTTTAACATTTCATATAATAAGGGCTTGGTGGTGATGATGAACTCCTTGAACTTGACCTTATCTGAGAAGTACTCTATCTTCCCTTCCATTCTAAATGAAAGCTTTGCTGGATAGAGCAATCTTGGATGTAGGTCCTTGCCTTTCATGACTTGGAATACTTCTTTCCAGCCCCTTCTTGCCGGTAAGGTCTCTTTGGAGAAATCAGCTGACAATCTGATGGAAGCTCCTTTGTAGGTGACTGTCCCCTTATCCCTTGCTGCTTCTAGAATTCTCTCCTTCATTTTAATCTTGGCTAATGTAAAATTATGATGTGCCTTGGTGTGTTCCTCCTTGGGTCCACCTTCTTTGGGACTCTCTGATTTTCCTGGACTTCCTGGAAATCTCTTTCCTTTGCCAGATTGGGGAAGTTCTCCTTTATTATTGGTTCAAATAAGTTTTCCACTTGTTGCTCTTCTTCTTCCCCTTCTGGTACCCCTATAATCCGGATGTTGGGACGTTTCCAGATGTCCTGGAGGTTCCTAAGCCTCTCCTCATGTTTTTGAATTCTTGTTTCTTCATTCTTTTCTGTTTGGTTGTTTCTTTCTTCCTTCTGGTCCACTCCATTGATTTGAGTCCCAGTTTTCCTCCCATCTCTACTGGTTCCCTGTGTGTTTTCCTTCATTTCACTTATTGTAGCCTTCATTTGTTCATCTAATTTGTGAGCAAAATCAACCAATTCTGTGAGCATCCTGATCACCAGGGCTTTGAACTGTGCATCTGATAGGTTGGCTATCTCTTGGTTGCCTGGATGAATTGGCTCTGGGGCTTTGATTTGTTCTCTCATTTGAGCCTTTTTGTTTTTTTTGGTCATGGTCTTCTTCTTCTTCTTCTTTTTTTTGGTCTGGTCACGGCTGTTATGTAGTGAGGGGCAGAGCCTTAGGTGTTCCCCGGGGCAGGGCAGCCCAGTTGCTGGGTTGTGATGCTGTATGTGGGGGCAGGGCCTGAGAGGGAACAATGGTGCTTGCTCTGCTCTCTTTAGGATTTCAGTCCCTTCCGCTGCTTCCTCTTTGCCTGGGCCTGGATTATCTGCATGCGAATGCGGGACAGCCTGGTCAGCCAGCTGCCTTGCGCGGTCTCACTGGGTCTGCCCATTGCCACCCCATGCCCGGGGTCCACTAGCGGCTGCCTGCAGGCCTGGGATCTGCCAGCCACTGCTGCCTGCGTGCCCTGGTCCACCAACGTCCACTTTTTCCTACCGCAGCTCTGCCCCTCTTACCAGTCTGGATGAATGGTTGTTGGACTTCCATACAGTTCAATTTTCTATCAGTTCTGATAGATCTAAAAGCCATTTTAGATTTATAAGTGTGAGAAGATGATCATAAAGAGTTAAAGGTGTTTATAGCTGTCATGAAGCCATCAAGTGTGGCACCTATAGAAATATATATATATACACACGTAGCCCTGGCTGGGTAGCTCAGTTGGTTAGAGCATTGTCCAATATGCCAAGGTTGTGGGTTCGATCCCTGGTCAGGGCATGTACAAGAATCAACTAATGAGTGTATAAATAAGTGGAACAAAAATTGATGTCTGTCTGTGCCTATCTCTCCCTGCTTTCTCCCTCGCTCCCTTCCTTTCTCTCTAAAATCAATAAAAAATTTAAAAGAAATACACACACATATGTATATATAATTTTACTACTTTAATGGAGTGGGTAAGGAACAATTTATGAGGAAAAGTGGAGAAAATTGTGAGGGTTAATAGGCATGAACATTCACAGTACTGTATACATGAACTACAGAAGTTCATCCTGATTATGGTTAGAATTTAAAATACAACTTATTTTTTCCATTTAAATAATTTTGATACCAAAATTATATTTTCCAGATTTGAAAGAAAAATTGAAGTTGAGAAGCACAATATAACACACAGTCAGGCCAGTGCAACTGAGAGTATTCTAAAAATGCACGTGGTGTGCATACAGCTCCAGGTGTGCACTTAGCATCAATCCGGCACTTTTATACTAGTATCTCATTTAATTCAATCATTTTATAAATTGCCTTTCAAAAAAATGCTACAGTGTCTTAATAGTCATTTCTATAAATAACAGGACAGGAGGTGCATTCATTCAAGTCTTTTCCTTTTTCCAAATAATTGCTTTATTGATCAAAAAGTTTTGACATTATTGGGAACAAATTTCAGTGCCATTGTTTGTGTGTGTTTTGAGGCATGAGAAGGGGAAGAGTTATGGGATGTGGTAGCGAAATATGTGTTTTTACTGCTTGAAGATGGTTGTTGGCTCAGTCCTTCCCTTCTAACCAAGGTCTGACTGTCTTGTCTTGGATTTTTCTCCAGATAACATTCTCAGTTATTATCTTTCAAAATCAAGGGTTTGAAAAGTCAGTCATAATTTTCTGAAGCTACTTCAATCTAATTTCTTCATGCTTGTTAGTTACTCTAAGAACATTGTAAGTGTATGCATGTTAAGACTGTTTTAATCCATGCCTGTCTATTCTCTCACCTTAAAGAGGAAAAGAAAGTGGATTAATTTTCCTTTTCTCTAGAACTTATCCCAGTCAATAAATCTGTCTTCTCAGTGAGTCCTGCCCTCCGTTTTGGGGCCAAGTTGGACTTGGCATCTGCTGCGTCATCTTGTTATTGAACCTCCTGCAGAGGCACATCCTGGAGAAGTACCTGAAGGTCTGTCCCCACAGGCTGCTTCTCTACATCCTTTGCTTTCATGCTACTAGGCTCCTTCGCCTCCCTGTGGGAGAAAATGGCAGTCTTAGAATTTAAGTGCTGAAACCTCATAGGTCAATTTGTTCAGCTGCTGCCTGATGCGGATGAGATCTAAGGGGCTCAAACATCACTTGGCTGCATAGTAAAAGATTTGGAGTTCAGGTATCCTCCCAGTTATTTTCTTTCACAAGTGTCTAGTGGGGGAAGGTACCTGGGAAAGAGTCACAAGGTCATGATTCAAGACCATTGTACTGACTGTGGAAGCTATAATATCATTCCTGGTTCAATCCCTGTATTGCCCACACCCTGGTACTCCGTCCCCCACCCACTCCCACACTCCTTCTCCACTTCACTTTCTCTTTCAGATGCTTCTCATCTCTCCCCATCACAGCCAAGTTCCCAGTACACTATCCTAACACCTGTTAGAAACACTACAGCCTAAAATGAGTGTTAGTTCTGAGAAACTCTCCTTCATTTCCTTGCTTCATACAGGTAGTACCTAGATGGTGAGCCAGGTGTGGGGCAGGCTGCAGGCTGGAAGCAGTCTCTCCCAGAAACCACCTTGTTCTAGCACAGTCCCAGCTCTTCCTTTTATGGACTTTATTCTTGCCCTTTGCTCTACTCTGTGGGTGGGGCACATTTGGCAGATAATGCAGGGCTGCTTGACCCAACAGGTTAAGAAAAGCAAGCAAGTCAGTTAGGACCAGGTAGCCACAGCGGCTTCCTTTTGTTGTAGGTGCAGCACCACTGAGATACTTACCCTCCTGGGGAAGGTGCCTTCTGACTCCCAGACCTCAGACAGGGCTCCCTGAAGTGGGGGATAAGCCACAGGGCAGAGGAGATGTGTTTTTCCTTTTTAAGAGAAGTACATTACTCTCACCTCATTTTTAAATGGCTCCTTTATCTGGAAAAATCTCAAAGACCCCTTGCCTCCTGTTTTCCAGTCTGGAAATTCAAGTCTGCATTTCCTGCCACCTAGTATTGCAAGGCTCCCTCTTCCTGAAACCATCCAGGGACCTCAACTGTGCCTTCAGCTGCTGTACTTCATTTCCGTGCCAGTTAACAAACACTTACTAAGTGTCTTCTCTGGGGAAGCTGCTGTGACTGTTCCAGATGGAAGATGACAGGGTTCCAAGTGCATGTGGTGTACAGAAATACTAACGTCAAGCCCATGGGCTTGAACTCAGTCAAGCGAGCAAAGTGAACAGAAGGGGATTTTTGCTTTAGTTGGTTTAATGGCTACTTTCTACCAGCTTACTGTGTATTATCAGCTTCTAAGTTGCTACATGTCAACATAAAGCACATTATTCTAGTAAGTGCCAACAGTTCTAATGCTGGCCTTGAAATCAGTTATTTACTGATTTCTTATGCGTTGGCTGTTCTTTGAGTCACTGATTGGCACAAGCCAGGGTTACAACAACCAGTTTGTGATGAATGACTCACTATGAGTCTTATTTTCATATGTGGTTTAGAAGGTCTGCCACTTTGATTTATAGTCATAATTAGCCAGTCCTAAGCAGCATGAAAATACACAAACAAGTTAATGCTCATTCCTCCACTGGAGTCTGGTATTTCTTAAGGAAGTAACTGTGTGGACAGTTTATGCTTAGTTTTTCCTCAGGAACTTATGTATCATTACGTGCCTAGAGAGATACCTTCCATTGCAAAAAGTGTGTATTACTAACTGCCTCATGTACAGTGGCTGGGTATTTTAGCAAATTCTGGGGCTTTCCCAAAGGTAAGTTTTCCATCTTCTCGCACTGCTTGCTGAGCCAGTTTTGCAGCCTTTAATCTAAAACTCACTAGGCCCGCTGGTGGCAGAGCCCCTGGGACACAGTAGGTTAAGTAATGAGGAGGGTGCCCCTGGTAGCGGGGTCCTCTCTTGACCCAGTCATTTCCAATTGATTCTTTTTTCTCTGCCAACACTAACTGACTCCCAGGTGTCACCAGGATGGATTGCTGGGGGTGGCCTGTGTGCCGGCAGAGCCCCTGCAGGCATGCGTTTCTGAATGGTGCTTCAGGACTCTCCTCTCACTGGCCGAAAGCCACTGGAGGAATGGCTGGTGACAGTTCCTGGTGTGTTTCAGTTGGGCCTTTAGGTTGCACTTATTTATGTCATATTTTACCTCCTTCTTAGGTTCCTCAGGATACTTCTCCAGTCTTCTGTAGTGAATGGTCATGCTTTTGAGGAACTGATTCGTTTGTTTCTTAACCTCACTTGTACATTGTATAGTTCCTCCTTTACGTTGGCATCTTGGAAATTCAGAGCTCAGTTTTCAGACTTCCTCTAGGAGACTGTGGAGAGCAGCACTGTCTATGAGAAATAAAGCGTGAGCCACATATCTAATTTACAATTTTCAAGCAGCCACGTTAAAATATATAAAAAGGAAACCAGTTAAATAATTTTAATAATTTATTTTATCTAATATCTAAAATACCACTTGAATGTTTAATCAAAATAAAAATCACATTTTCCTTTTTTGCGTTAAGTCTTTGACGTCGCTTGTCACTTGGGACTAGCCACATCCAAGCACCCCCTCAGCAAGGCCGGCCGCATGAGTGTGCAGGACAGTGCAAAACTGAGGGCCTCTAGAGGCACAAGCCTTCCTCCTTCTTAATGTTCTCACCGTGTGCACCAAGAGATTAAAAACAAGTATCTTTATAAACCACCTGAAATGATCCATTTTGAGATAAGAAATGACATGTTTTTCCCTAGAAGCTGATGAAGGGCTGATGGGAAATGTACACTCTGGTACTTCCCAAGTGTGGAATGCAAGGAGGAGGGCATGTTTTCTGTTTCCCTGTCTTTTGAGCAGGGCCAGGCTGCTAGTAGTATCTGGGCAGAGCTTAAGCCTACACATCTTACTTTAGTCAATTTTCCTGGAGATGTTCAGGGAACAAAAGAGACACAGTGGTGGAAATTGGGGCCTCCTACAAGCAGTTAGTTTGAAGAATGTTTTTTCCTTTAAGGCTTTAAGGGAAGACTTCAGGCTTTTAAGGGATTGTCCTAGATTGACGAATGGTGTCCCAGATTTCTATCTCAGTGAACTGACAGTTGGAGGAGTTCAATTCTAAATGTGCATCAGAATTAATTGAAGGACTCCCACCAATCCTTTCACCATCACATGCTGGAGAGGCAGTTCTTCCCAGGGGGTGGGGCCTGCACCCAGACCAGTGAGGAAGGAGGCCACCATGCAGTCGCTGGGTCGACATGGTGAATTTTTTGTAAACTTGGTGTGCATGCTGACAGGTGAGCACAGGAACATGAAAGACTTACACCATGAAGAATTCTTTGTTCTCTTAATGATTTTGTGTATTTATTTTGTACTTTAGTTAGCATAAAAGGGATGTTTTGAGGCACTTAACTCTTGTAGAATTAAATATCCCATCTTACTGAAATCATATTTGCAATTTTTCGTTTTCTATCAAATATCTTGAAAAATAAAAACATGAGTCTATATGTGTAGAGAAAAATATAAAGACAATACTTTTTTAAAAACGGTATCATTGCAAGAAAAAGTTCACCGGAATCCCAGAGCAACTATTCTTATTTTGTTGTGTCTTTCTGGACCTATCTCGAAACCATCTAGACAGATGATTTTGTAGCCTGCTTTGTTTTTAACAATGTACTTGTGTTTTCAATTAGAAGAAAAGCCGAGCCCCCTGACTGGTGTAGCTCAGTGGTTGGGTATCATCCTGTAGACCAAAGTGTTGCCGATTCAATTCCTGATCAGGGCACATGCCTGGGTTGTAGGCCAGGTCCCCAGTTGGGGACATGCAAGAGGCAACCAATTAATGTTTCTCTCACACATTGATGTTTCTCTTCCTCTCTTTCTCCTTCCTTTCCCCTTTCTCTAAAAATAAATAAATAAAATCTTAAGAAAGAAAGGGAGGGAGGAAAGGGTGAGCTTTAAATACTTTACTCCTAATTTTACATGACCAATAAATTAGTGGGTATAAATGGATGATTCTTTTGAAAGGAGCAGGGAAACCTTAATCATAAAATCATCTGTTGTTACTTGATGTGAATATGCATGTTTTATTGATTCTTTTATATTTAGAAAAACACATGATGTGTTGAAACCTACTACTTATTCTTCTGTTGTCAGCTATTTAGACATCCTCCCCTTCCTGGATATAAAGAATAGTCCTTCCTCATGCAAAACTTGGTCTGCACAGAGATCACAGCAAATCCAGATTCCTGCCACCCTTGCCCCAAACATGCTCACATAGTGCAGGGACTTAGAAGGTTGTTGTGTGTGTACAGATAGATGTCTCCAAAAGTCTCCTTGCATTTGCTGTGTATCTTTTTTTTTCCTACTTTGCCTACACAATTGTGTTGGTAACTATTGTACTTTGTTATACTACAACTACAGGGTGAGGCAGAAAGAGACCATGAGAGCAAGAAAGTCAGACTGGAGAAAGAGACTAAATTGCAGTCATCATCTTCATCTTCCCACAAAGAATCTTCTAAAACAAGGTGAGTACAGAGATTAGGAACAGCCTTAAAAGGTGATCGAGTCTTCTTGGGTCTTGACATGGCAAAATGTTTTCTGCAATAGAATGAGTGGATTAATGGACTTGATCTGACTCATTTTGATGATGTGGTAATTTTTTCATTTTGCTTTCATCCCTGAGGACCTTAGAGAGATTAACAGGTTATTTGGCAACAAACTTGGATGTATCAGAAGTGTTTAATAAATGGAAAATCTCCTAAAAACATGAAATTAATTTCTTTCTAAAGGAATTTTTTACATGAAAATAAGAAAGGTGCCATTATTGTCCCTGCTTTGCAGAATTGGAAACTGAGGCACAAAGAGAGGCAACAACTTGTCCAAAGTCACAAAAAGTAACTGTTATTTTCTCTGATTTGTTTAAGAAATTGCTTCATAAAATGGCGTGGCAAAACCAAGTGCATAGTGTCACCATGTGGGGGTTCTGAGAGAAAGGAGTCAGAGGTAAAGGTGCCTGCCTGTCAGAGGAGGGGCAGGTTGGGGAGTGGCTATGCAGGCTGACTGGGTTCAGAAAAGTTAAGACCACTGGTAGACTCAGCAAGCTTAGATACAAATCAGAGAACTTTATCTATTACTCATCAGTTGGACTTGATTTTTTAAAGGCATCAAAAAGTCCCTGGAATTTGGCCTTTCTACAGATTGCATGCTTTCTGACATTTTAGTCTTTCTCAGCCATTGCGTCTTTTTAATTAAACAACTTAAGTTACGGGGTTCATGTTCTATTTTAACTTAGTTTTGTATGATGTTTCATTCCAGAACACCCAGACCCTCTTCTGAGTCCTCAAAGAAGGAAATGCTTCCCCTCACACTTGTGTCATCATCATCCTCCTCCTCCTCCTCCTCTTCATCCTCCCAGAAGCCAGCTAAGCCTGCACAAAAGAGGCCAAGGCGGGAAGCACACCCCTGTGGCCAGGACACTCACAAAAGTGCCAGTAGTACCAGGGACAACCATAAGGACTCTCCTGTCCCCAGGCGCAGAAAAGTGGAGGGGAAGGTCTCTGGACGCTCTACAGAACACAAAGTAAGTAGGGGAAGCCACAATTGCATGAAATGGGCTATATTGATATATCTTTAAATTCCCAAACTGGGTAAGTTCCTAATGACACTTCAGAACTATTCACCACTTTTATTAAGGCAATAGTTGTTTGTGTTTAAAGTTTGACTCTTTAGAGAGAGTAAAAAGTAGTTAATAGTATATGAACATTTAGGTGTCAGCTTATTCTTAAAGTGATTCAAAAGCAAAATATCAGCCCTGGCTGGGTAGCTCCTTGCTTGGAGCATCATCCCGATATGCCAGGGTTGCGGGTTTGATTTCCAGTCAGGACACATGCAAGAAACAACCAATGAATGCATCAATAAGTGGAACAGGAAATCTCTTTTTCTCTCTCTCCCCCCTCCACCCCTTCTTCTCTCTATCTAAAATCAATTTTTTTCAAAAGAAGTGAAATGATCAGAATAGATGTTTTGTGTTAATTTTCTATCAAGTGTTTTATAGTAAGAAATGGTTACCCTGGCTCCTTCTTGGTTTGAATATTTGATCTCAGATACTCCCATTGTTGATGGTAATGGGAAAACATTTTTCACTTTTCTCAAATACATGTTCCTCTTCCTGTTAACCAGGGTGTAGGTATATTTGACGTGCATGTGTATTGGCTAAAAAAAATGTTACATATGGTTTTGTTTATTCTCTGTTCTCATGGACAGTTTTGTTGTACATCTCTCTGAATCTTCAGTATAGTCAGAACCTATGATTTCAGTTAAATCTAGCAGGGAAAGTGCTTGACCAAACTAAATTGTGCAGTGTTTGATTTCCTTTTTTTAAAACTATTTTGGGCTAATTTAAAGGTATGGTATATAGGTCAATGATCTTAAATGTTAGAATGTGATCTTTATAATGATTTTTTAAAGGGATCTTCTGGAGATACTGCAAATCCTTTTCCAGTGCCTTCTTTGCCAAATGGTAACTCTAAACCAGGGAAGCCTCAAGTGAAGTTTGACAAGTAAGATTCCAGGTGCTTCTTATCCTTTATTTGCCCATTTCTTCTTCCTTCTCCCCCTCCTCCTCATTTCTTTTCCCCTTCTTTTTGTCCTCCTTTTTTGCCCTCCATCTGTTCCCATCCTTTTTCACTCTCTCGGTCTTCTTCAGTCATCCTGCTCCAGCCTATAATTGCAGGTTCCTACACCCCCCGCCCCAATCTTTTCTTCTTTTTCAGACAAGCAGATCTTCACATGAAGGAGGCAAAAAAGTTGAAGCAAAGAGCAGAGTTAATGGTCAGTCTTGGTCCTTTATCACTTTGGTAGAATGTTTTCTGACAGAATATTTGTAATCTCATTCTGGTATATTCCATATCACTGACAATAGTGGGAGGGGGTGCTGGCATTGGCCACAATGGAAGCAAGATTGGCAGGATCTTAATGGGTGAGGGATAAGAGATTCTTAGTGAATTTCTTTTCTTTGACCCCATTAATTGATCATGAACAAATACACAGAGTACCTTGTCACAAGTTTTATGTCTAAAGGAATGAAAGTTGATGCACCTGGTAGTGTTTTATTTAATACATGAGTGCTTCCTTGTGCTACTGAATCAAATCTTTGGATATGAAAAGTGAGTTACTGTTGTAAGTCCATCTATTTGTGTTCACGCTGAAATGTTTTAAAAGGTGAGGAGCCTATTTGCATTCCAAAATTATCTTAAAGCCCTTCAGAGGCTAGCCTGAGGGAACAGCAGAACAGCTTCATCAGAGGAGATTTTCAGATGAAGGCAATGATTGCATTGTTGGTAAATGTGCTTTAAAAGCATGAACTTGCTACCTGGTGGCTGTTGGACTTTCTGGAAGTTGGTGGTTTTATTCTTAATTGCATGCATAATTAAATATGCTTTTATATCTCTGCTGCACTATAATTAGTAATGTTGGTAATGTTTGCCCTTTGTCATAATTAAGCATTTAAAATTAATGTATTCCCCAAACCTAAACCCCGACAAACACCTTACATTGAACTTTGCACTACAGGAGAGGAGTGCGGGTTGCCGTTGTTCCTTCACACACAGACCTGAGCACGAGCTCTAGGGGCCCACAGGGAGCCGAATTGGAGCGGTCCGCAGTGGCCTTCAGGGCTGTGGCCCGGTGCTCACAGCCCCAGTCTGTAGACCAGCATCTGTTCTCAGGCTAGGAGGGCTTGACTGAGGCCGTGGGATCCGGTCCACGTTTGTTGGGACAAAATGTTGGAGGGTGCTATAAGGGGGTCAAAGACAAGCCTCTGTAAGTCTGAAGCAACCCTGTGCCAGGGTGACCTGAGCCAGATTAAAAGGATTTAGACCATGCCAAATAATGGCAGTTTTTTTGTCTTTTCCCCACCAGCTTTCCAAGGTTGTTGCTAGCACCATATAAATCTTCTGAGTTTTGAAAAGGAGTAGTTGGTATTTTGTCAGCCAGTTTTCTAAAACTTGTCTTGACATTGGACACTTTACATACTAGATTCCTTCATTATTCAAAAGGAAGTATTCTTCAGGGAACTTTGTTTTTGTTTTGCTTTTAATCTGTACATTTGCACATCCCCTCCCTACCTAAGCTGACCATGTGGATAATGATAGCTTGCTTTATTGTAGTTTCTTTTATTTATACCTAAAGCCAATATAAATTTTGGAAATTCCATGAAAGATATTGTATTGAAGAAATAAATTTGAAGAGTTAAATTCCTAACAGTGAAGTAAACCAATAAAGCCTTGTACTGCTGATTAATTGGGCCATGCTAGTTTGATTTTTCTTTCTGTTACCATCTTTCTGAGCATAGGTTCTGTAGAAAAAAATATTTTAAAGTCAAGTTATTTAAAAAAATTGAAATGTCACTATCTTTTTATACTCCACTGGCATCTTTACTGTTTTCATTCTTTGTTTTTTAATATCATCAAATTGAAAGCATTAGCAAAAACTACAAATTTGGAAATGTGTTCATCAGTCGCTCTTGCAACATGTGGTTCATATGCCATGTGTTAAGTAAAAAGAGGTGCTTGTCACAGTCTCTGTTGAGTTGGTTGTATTCCACTGAGAAGAGTGTTAAGTGATAAAATGTGTATCTACCAATATCTGCTTTCATTTATATTTCCGTTTTCCCTCTCAGAGAGTCTGAGATTGCCCTGACCAGTGTGGCTTAAGCGGTTGGGCACTGTCCTGCAATGAGAAAGGTCCCTGTTCCATTCCTGGTCAGGGCACATGCCTGGGTTGCGGTTCAGTCCCTGGTCAGGACACCCATGAGAGTCAACCAATCAATGTTTCCCTCCCTCCCTCCTTCTCTCCTGCTTCCCCCCTCTCTAAAAATAAATAAAATCTTAGAAAAAAAAAAAAAAAAGATAGACTGGAATTTTATCCCTGTTGGCCCAGGGGATGACTCTGTACACTTAGCCCTGACTTCCAAAGTAGATTAAACAATCTGTTGTGTTGTAAGATACATAAAATGATTATTGTTTATCATAATGTCTAAGATTCTCATAAACCATAACATCTTCTACTTATTAGAAGATAAATTTCAACCCATACAAAGAAATTTGTGTCTGCATTATTCTAGATGGGCAGAATAATCTATTTCTCAGGAAAATTACCTAATGAGTAATTAGTAACAAGGAGACTATGTTCTCACTGCCTTAGTTTGAATATGTGCTTTAAGATTTTGAGAGTGTTGTCTTATTACAAAATTGAATGTTTTCAGTAGGTCAGAACCAATAGGCTTTGTTAATCATTTTGATTTGTTTTTCTCTCACACTTTTCTGTAGCCATAATTAAACTATGACAGTGGAGGGAAGTTACATTGAAGAATGTGGATGAGAAACTAAATAAAAGTCTGTCTTAGGCCTAACAATGACCATGTTCTTCCACAGACAGACAAGGTTGGGAAGGCTTTTAAGTACTTGGAAGCCGCCTTGTCCCTCATTGAGTATGGGATTGCCATGGAGTCTGAAAGCCCAGCGTCCAAGTCAGCTTACTCGGTGTACTCTGAAACTGAAGACCTCATTAAGTAGGTGCCAAGTCATTTTGCCATCCTCTTAAGTACTTCTCTTTCCTCACCTTTATTGCTGTAAGCCATTTGAACCTTAATACAAAGACAGCTTAATAAAGGGGAACCTTAAAAGAGTTACTGATCCAGGAACTTTTCTTTTTTGTCCTGAACTAAAATTATATTCTAGACGAATGCTAGAACAGAAAAGCTGGCTCCAACTACATCATTTGCCAAGTGCACTGTGAAATGCCAAACCTTTCAGGGCGAGGTTGGATTTTCCAGTTTGGCATTCTTATCAGATACCCTCTTATCTCAGTTTAAATTCCCATCTTTGTCATCTGCATTTCAACAAGGGACTCAGTCAGGACATCAGTCTGCTTGGGCTCATGCAGGTGGTCAGGCCAGAGAAGAAACAAGCCCTCACCTAGTTTTCTGAATGGCCTGCATTGTTGCTGTAAAGCCTCTGCATTGCTCTCATCTTCACATCCTCAGGAAAAGTCAATATAAAGCCGAGACAAACATAGTAAGATGTCTTTGTGTCAGGGATTTTCCAACCACTTGGTTTGACCTGATGTATTTTTATGTTTTCCCATAGATTCATAATGTCATTAAAACCCTTTACAGACCCCACAGCATCAACACAAGAGAAAATATTTGCTATTTTATGGTGAGTACGTTTTCTTTATCTGCAAAGTATCATATTTGCTTTTTGTATCTTTTTTTAATTATATTTTGTTGATTATGCTATTACAGTTGTCCCATTTTCCCCCTTTCATTCCCCTCCGCCCTGCACACCCCCTCCCACCCACATTCCCCCCTTTAGTTCATGCCCATGTGTCATAAGTTCTTTAGCTTCTACATTTCCCACACTATTCTTGCCCTCCCCCTGTCTATTTTCTACCTACTGTCTATGCTACTTATTCTCTGTACCTTCCCCCCTCTCTCCTCCTTCCACTCCCCTGTTGCAGACCCTCCCTGTGATCTCCATTTCTGTGGTTCTGTTCCTGTTCTAGGTGTTTGCTTAGCTTTTGTTTTAGGTATGGTTGTTAATAACTGAGTTTGCTGTCTTTTTACTGTTCATATTTTTTATCTTCTTTTTCTTAGATAAGTCCCTTTAACATTTCATATAATAAGGGCTTGGTGATGATTAACTCCTTGAACTTGACCTTATCTGAGAAGCACTTTACCTGCCCTTCCATTCTAAATCACAGCTTTGTTGGATAGAGCAATCTTGGATGTAGGTCTTTGATTTTCATGACTTGGAATACCTCTCTCCAGCCCCTTCTTGCCTGTAAGGTCTCTTTTGGGAAATCCGCTGACAGTCTGATGGGAACTCCTTTGTAGGTGACTGTCCCCTTATCCCTTGCTGCTTCTAGAATTCTATCCTTCATTTTAATCTTGGCTAATGTAATTATAATGTGCCTTGGTGTGTTCCTCCTCGGGTCCAACTTCTTTGGGACCTTCTGAGCTTCCTGGACTTCCTGGAAGACTATTTCCTTTGCCAGATTGAGGAAGTTCTCCTTTATTATTTGTTCAAATAAGTTTTCCACTGGTTGCTCTTCTTCTTCCCCTTCAGGTACCCCTATAATTCAGATGTTGGAACATTTAAAGATGTCCTGGAGGTTCCTAAGCCTCTCCTCATTTTTTTGAATTCTTGTTTCTTCCTTGTTTTTTGTTTGGTTGTTTCTTTCTTCCTTCTTGTCCACTCCATTGATTTGAGTCCCAGTTTTCCTCCCATCTCTGTTGGTTCCCCATGCATTTTTCTTCATTTCACTTATTGTAGCCTTCGTTTTTTCATCTAATTTGTGAGCAAAATCAACCAATTCTGTGAGCATCCTGATCACCAGACCTTTGAATTGTGCATCTGATAGGTTGGCAATCTCTTCATCGCTTAGATAAATTGGCTCTGGGGCTCTGATTTGTTCTCCGGTTTGAGCCATTTTCATTTCTGGTTTTTTGTTTTTGTTTTTGTTTTTGTTTTTTGGTGGTTTTTTTTTTTTTTTGTTCTAGTCGCGGCTCTTACGTAGTGAGGGGTGGAGCCTCAGGTGTTCCCCGGGGTGGGACAGCCCAGTCGCTGGGTAGTGATGCTGTATGTGGGGGGTGGGGTCTGAGAGGGGACAGTGGCGTTTGCTCTACTCACTCTTGGATTCCCCTCCCTTCCACCACTTCCCCTTTGCCTGGATTATCTGCGCGTGAATGTGGGACCACCCAGCCAGCCAGCTGCCTTGTGCGGCCTCACTGGTTCTGCACAGTTGCCACCTGTGCCCTTGGGGGTTGCCAGCCGCTGCTGCCTGCGTGCCCGGTCCACATCTCTGCTTTTTCCTGCCGCGACTCCGCCCCTCTTACCGGTCTGGATGAATTGTTGTTGGACTTCCAAACAGTTCGATTTTCTGAGTTCTGGTTGTTTTCTTGTTTCTAAGTTTTTGTTGTCCTTAATTTTGGTTGTGATAGGAGGCACAGTGTGTCTGCCTACGCCTCCATCTTGGCCGGAAGTCCACGTTTTGTATCTTTTGATGCTATAAAAAAGATTTTGAAATTTGTTTGCTTAGCATGAAAATTGGGGAAAAAATTAAAAAGTAAAAGGTGATCACTGAAAGATTCAGGTCAGGATTGAGCCCACCGATACAGTTATGAAATGGCACCTCCTGACGTTTGACTGATGACTCAGTAACCACTTTGGTATAGTGACTTGAATTATTTCTTTGTATAATTGTGTTTTTTGGCCAGTGTTTAGTTTTGATGGCAGTGAACAGGGCAGTGAGATGCTTCACACCAGTGAAGAGACCCAGTGTGTCCTATAGGTATTTGGATGGCTTTCTGTCAGCCAACATTTAGTTCTGATGGCAGTGAACAGGGCAGTGAGATGCTTCATGCAGATGAAGAAACCCAGTGTGTCCACTAGGTGGTTAAATGGCTCTCCATCTTCATTGGTGACACCCAGCTTCTGTTTATGTTCACAGCATGCGTTGCCAGTCGATTTTGAACATGGCGATGTTTCGTTGTAAAAAAGACAGAGCAATAAAGTATTCTCGAACTCTTAATGAACACTTCCAGAGTTCTTCCAAAGTTACACAAGCACCTTCTCCATGCATTGCAAGGTAATGATACATCTCACTTAAATAGTTTTCTATATTGGGTCATTATCTGCCTCTTGCTTTTGCAACGATTTGTATATACATGTGACTTTGGCTTTTCAAAAAATGTATATCCATGTGCTGGTTTACTTTTTAGCTAAGCTATTTGCATGTTTCTACTTTATGAGGAATAATTTAAATTAAGGCATTTCCTGATTGGGTAACATAAAAAGATAACTGCAAAAACTGTACGGTCAAGCACTGACTGGTGTGGCTCAGTGGGTTAGGCATCATCCTACAAACCAAAGGGTTGCTGGTTCAATTCTTAGGGCATATGCCTAGGTTGTGGGCCAGGTCCCCAGTTGGGGCGTGCAAGAGGCAACCAATCAATGTTTCTCTTGCACATCAATGTTTCTCTCCCTCTCTTTCTCCCTCCCTTCCCCTCTCTCTAAAAATAAATAAATAACGTAAAATCTTAAAAAAAAAAAAACTATATAGTCAAATGTTAGACCTTTGAGGATTTTTAGATAGGCATAGCACCACAAACCGTATTGAGGGGAAGGCAAGAGAACCAGAATCAAAGTCATTTCTCCCTCTATCCTTATCATCTTGGAGTTTCAGTAAACAAGAACTTTCCAGAAACACAGGCACTCAGCCTTCTCCAGGATCCATAATAGTGACATTAAGAATAAAAATTATCTCTAGTTAAATTTTCCACCAACTTCTTGACCTAAAATTTTTCATCTGTTACATAAGTTGTTGAAAAACAGCCCTTGTGCAAGTGGAGATAGGATTTTCTTCCCTGTAGTACTTGCCTAGTATTTTTTTTAGTTGCTTATACCCCTTGAAAGTTCCAGTTCTGATAAGTTTTGCTATTTTAAGAATATCACCTAGAAGATTGCCCTATTTCCAGTACATTCAGAGAGAGAGGTTCCCATGTGGTTTCCCGGGGTGGGGGATGGATCCTGAATCAGAGGTAACTTCCTGCCTCTGAACGTTTTCATGATTCCCACCTCTGCAATATTATTCTAAGCTAATATATTGTCAGTCACATTATTTTAGATAACTCCTTTACCAAAAAAGGGCAGGTTTAGCCACAGCTTTCCATTTTATATCCATTAGGTGATTTCACTTGTGTTTCTCATCTGACCCACATTGAGGCACTTGTTAACTTGCATGAACAGATCAGGTATATAGTTGACAGGGGAGAGTAAAGAGAAGGTTATGAATCCACTAGTGCTTCCTTCCTGGTCTCCTGGTCTCCTCATAGACTGTACAACAGTCATTCAGTCATTGATTCAGCAAATATTTATCTAGGGCCTACTCTTAGCATCTGTTCAGCTTAAACGCTAGAAATACAAGGTAAATAACAAATGGCTCCTCCCTTCAAGGTGCTCCTAACCCAGAAAGGCATAAAAAGTGTGGAATGTGAGAAATACAATAGGTAAATAAATAAATAAATGCAAGTGGGAAAGCTCAGTGGCAGACAGGAGGCCCTGATGTAGCCCCTATGTCCAGAAGAGTGCCAGGTGCAGAGTTGGTGCTCAGTCCGTGTTTACTGAGTGGATGAAAGAATGAATATGTAAGAGATAATGACCATGTTCATAGGGTAGTGTTGTCTTACTAGGAGAAGTTGGAGTGGGGGTCGGAAGGGAGTAGACTCCAGTTTAAGTAATAGATGACGTGAACGGTGTGGGAAAGCAGGTTTGGTACAGACTTGCCTGCTGCATTCTACATCTGGTGCAGGACACCTGGCTTCTGTCACTTTGGTGGGTCCCACCTCACTGTGTTTTATGAAATAAATTCCTAGAATACTGAAGGCAAAGTATATCTCTTTGACCTTGTAGAAGTGATTGTCATTTTGGCAAATACACACTGAAACTTGGTGACTTGGCCTACAGTTTCAGAGTCAGGAAATCTGTCATTTGGGGGCTTAGGCGATTGACCTGTTCTCTCTGATCTTCCGCCTTCCAGAAGCACAGGCACACCATCCCCTCTCTCTCCAATGCCTTCCTCTGCCAGTTGCACAGGGTCCCAGTTGAGTGCTGGCAGTGTGGGGAGCAGTGGGATGCCTACTGCCATCCAAAACATGACCTCTACCTACATCACCATCACTTCCCACGTTTTTACCGCCTTTGATCTTTGGGAGCAGGCTGAGGTCCTCACAAGGAAGAATAAAGGTAAATGGCTCTGGTGTGGTAATGACTGGGGCATGGGGATTGGGAGGGAATAGTGTTTGTATTTTGTGTTCAGTTTTTTTTTTTAAGAATTAGAAGTGTGTACCTATTTACTGTTCTCACATTTCCTCCATTCCACCTCATAACCTAGTTGTGATTCTTTCTTGAGCTCTGCGGCATGGAGCTGAATTTCCATAGCCAGATCTTAGCAAGAGGGAGTAGGTGTGGCTTCAGCACCTTGCCCCTGCAGAAGTTCAGTCCGAACTGGAATGGGTAGCCAAGGGCAAGGCAGATGCAGAAGGAAGGTCATGTGGCTGTCTGTAGGCTCAGCAGGGTTGAGCTGTGAAGTGGCATAACCTAAATATTGAGTTTAGTGTTTGTTTTCAGTATGCATTGAGGAAGATGGTTAGGACAGTACACAACATGTGGCATAAGTAAACATCCTTGAAACTTGTGTGAGATGAAGGCCCTGGAAGAACTCCAAAGTTTAGGAGGTGGTGGAGCTGTTTAAGGAATTGCCTGGTGTCAGTGACTACTAAGCAAGTGCTATATGTGAACACTGGATCCACACCATGACATATTTTTTTTTGGCCATGGCCACTTAATTTCCTCACTTCCTCTTAGAACTTAATTTCTTAACAACTAATGATTATTTTTAAACATGTTGTGTTTTTTTTTTTCTTTCATGTATCCATTGATCCAAAAGTATACATTGGTATTATCCAGTGCCCATTTCCTACCCTGCTAGGCTAGTGGAAGTTTATGGGGAGTGAACAGGCCATTGTGGTGGTAGACTGAGTTTGTGCTGTGCTAGATGCAGTACAGACTTCTTTGGGGATTGTTTGTGGAACCAACCAAAAAAAAAAAAAATGATGTTTTGTTGCCATTTTTATTTTCATGTGGGCAAGAGTGTTTACCTGGTTTTGGTTTTGCTTTGTTCGCAGAGTTTTTTGCTCAGCTCAGCACAAGCATGTGCACATTGGCCCTGAACAGCAGTTTGGCGGATCTGGTGCACTACACAAGACAGGGTTTTCAGTGGCTCAGACAAGGAACCAAAACACCTTAATGGAGGCCCGAGTTGATTTGATGCCTTGGGCCCTATTTTGCACATTGGAAGCTTCAAAAACAGTCCAGGCCTTTGCCTCATCAGGACACCAAACTTGAGAAGCACCATGAGATGGCCAGGACAGCCATCCACTTAAACTCTCAAGAATGATGTGGTCATTGGTTGGGCACGATGGTTACGCAGAAGTAGGAATGAGGAGGCTGGCTTCAGAGATGACCTTTGCCTTTCTGAAAAAAGGACAGAAGTGCAATGTAGCCTAAGAGGGGTATATGAATGGTCTAGAAACATTTCTGTATTTTTTTTTTTACCAGCAGGATGCAAATTGCAAATGAAATGAGGAGAATCAGTTTCAATTCTGAAAGCAAATTCACGTCATCTCAGTAGCCACACTAGTCCATTCCCAGAAGGAAGTATTTTGAACAATGAATTTTGGTGGTGTAGGGTTCTGTGGATGATTTTCTTTTCTTTTAGATTTTTTTTTTGGAAAATATTTGTTTAGTAAATTCTAACAGCTGTCTGTAAAACAAATTGTGAAGGACCCCACTCTACCCCACTTTCTGCCAATGAACAGTTGCTATGATGATACTAAGTATTGTCGTAACTTAGAGAATTGAAGGCAACCCTCCCACTGCCTAGAGTACTGCGTGCTCACCCAGCCCTGATTTCTTCATTGCTGTGTTGAAAGTCAGCCCGAGTTGGAGCAGTGGAAGGAGGCGCTACGGCATACATGGAGGCCATCGGAGGACATGATGTCATTCCCACCCCCAGCTTCAGCAAAAAGCAGTCTCCAGTGACTATATTCTGAATTTTCTACTTGGGGAAGAAGGGAACCAACATTTATACATAACCAGTTGGTTAAAGGGCTTTTTAATTTTTGTTTAAGGAAAGCTGGAATTTGAGATGCTGATCTGTGGTCTACAGTTATGCGGTAACTCACGTTGTCTTACCAACTCAGAGTTTTGTCAGCGAACACAGACAAATGAGATCTGCTTAGCTATATTTTTCTGCTACAAATTATTTTATACTGATAGCAAAACTAGGCTTTCAGAGCCCTTACTTGTCTAGGGGAAATTAACTCCCTGAAAGGATATGGAGATTTGGGATGGTTCATTAGACTTAAAAAAAAAAAAAAATCACCACCACATGCCTTCGTTCCAGAGTGTTCTCAGTCAACTAGATTTGACAGACTGCAGAGGAACTGTGGCCTTCCCATAAGTTGTTGCGTGTTATATACATTAAGCCAAGTTCATTTTGAATGACCTAAACTAAAAGAACAGATCTGAATCCCACATATCCATAAGCACAGATTTTCTTTTTCATTGACACTTTGAAGGTTATTATTGAAGCATTATTTTGAGTGCCAATTTTTTTACCCCTTTTAGAAGTAGAATTTGCACACATTAAAAATGAGGACTGACTGTTATCTCTACAGTTGATTTTTCTCCCTTTACGCCATTCTATCCCTCTACATGTTTTCTACTAAGCATGTTGGACATTCTCCTATTTATTTATTAGTGAAGAAGGGAGTGAATGAGTCTAAGGTCCATATAATGAATATAAGAATTTTCTTGGTAATGTGGAGAATATATAAAGGGATGTATAGAAGATGGGAGTGACACTTGTTTTCCACAGTGTGAATTGTGTGAGGCTGTTACTTCACTGACTTACTCAGCCTGTTTTGTCTCACGAGCTAGAGCCGAGGTCTGTTACTTCATATTTAGGTTAAACCAGAGAATTAACAGTAGTAGTAACCTGTGAGCATAAGAACTTCATGTGTGGTCTTGACATTCTAAAGCAAAGCCACTGTCCTTTTTAAATTACTCATTTAAAAGGCAACCTGTGATTAAAGAAACAATAATTGACTGGTAGGTTGTATGCTTGTGACATTGTGCACCCTCTTATATGTAGGAGACAAGATACCAGAATCAGGCATATGTAATTATCGAACATCTTTTTTTCTTCCCTTTATTCCCTTGGCCAGTCCTGCCCCTGCACCCCGGTACTCCCCAGTGTATGTCACCTGTCAGTTTGGAAGGACGACATATTCTCTGGGACAGGTGCTTATCTGCGCTGACTGTGCCAGAGTGAGCGTGTCCTGTCAGTGAGCCGCTGTGCTCCCTTGGCAGAGGATGTTTCCAACTTGATTTCTCAGTGAACACTAAAAGAAGTGATTGCTTTTGCAGTGGCCTTAACTTAGTGTTTTCTTTCTCCTTGACCTTTACATTAAATTTTAGTTGTCCCTTGAAAAATGAGTGATTTTTTCAGAGATCGAATTGTTTTGATCAGGGACTGCAACATGCATTTTTCCTAAAAGAGAACTCCTAGTGCCCACTTTTTAAATAAGTATGTAAAAGGTAGTAACTTGATGACTCCTTCATGTTCATCAGATTTTTTCTTTTTTTTGGCTGTTACAGTTGTATATAGAAATCAGAAGGCTTTGTAAATCATTTCCACTTTTTTGATGCATGCTTACATTTTGAAAGACAATGTACTGAGGTAGATAATTGAAAGGACTAGCTTTAAAATTAAGCCTTTGACTATGTGAAGTTCTTATGGCAATAACAGTATGCACTTCACAGTGAGGCAATGCAGAACATCTGGAGTGAAAACTGAGTGTGAAACCTTGCCTTTGCCACTACAGTTTCATGTGTCATTGTTAGGAAATGGAAGAACACGGTTTTACTTTTTAAAATGTTGCACGTTTCTTCCCTTTCTGGAGATGATGACTGAACTTGAGGCTTTAGCCAGACTAAGGACCCTGCTAAACAGTGAAAAACACTTCTCTGAAATTACTGTGTCCAAGTGTCCAGCAGGCATATCAGCAGGACTAGAACTACAGTGGCAGAATGACTTATCTGATAATATGATTTAATCACAATGTTGAATGAGAAAAGCATCTGATTTCTTTGAACAAAAGGACCTTTAAGATCTGTTTTGATGAAAATGTTTAGCTATTTCCCTTAGACAAATTGGACTACACTTTTCTCCCTTGTTCTATATCCTTCAATTCCAGATCTCAGGATATCTAAAAGCTAAAAAAAACACCCACTTCTGACTGAAAACTTGCCTTAACAGGTCCCTTAAATATTAATGTTAGTAAGATCAAAAGCTTACTATTTTATTATGGTTCTTATTTAATAATTTTTAGCTGTAAAAAAAACTCCTCGTTCTGATATATGAAAAGATGTGTGGGTGTGTGTGCTCACCCATGGAATAAGAGGCTGATTGAATTGGATATATTTATTGTGCCTTCTGTAGACCAAACCTAACTTTGGAATAATACTATATTTGTTTTGTCATGGCTTTACGAAATGTTGTGTGGATCTTGAGCCTTTTGCTGTCTTGCTTCATGAAGCTTGGTGTATTTGTGCATCTTAACGTAAATGAATCAAATAAGGCTTGATTCCCTACCTCCCACCACAGATTCTACTGTTTTTAAGGATTTATTTGCCCAGACACTACATAAAATCTTTGGAAAAATCTTTTCCACTTCATCTATTAATTACACCCTATACCACTGATTAGCAGCATTTAAGTCTTACAAGAATATTTGGGCTTCTTTTAGAAACACAGACATTTGCTCACTGGAAGTAATTTATGCATTGTTGGCTGTGGAAGGGTGTCAGGATATGGCGGTACTTGCTCCTTCTCCCCTTTATTTAGTGGATTGCCTCTTGGTTTTGATCCTATTTAGATTTTATAGATGTAAGGATTTTCCTGTGCCTTTTAAAATCTTTTATCTTTTTTTTGCAGGTGGTAGAGAGGCAGGACAGCATGGTGTTGGGGACTTTTCCTCCCAATACTGCGATGTAGTATTTCTACCATGTGAATGTCAAACACTCAGTCTAGTTGTGTTGGTTTCTCAGCGACTGAGAATGAATTCTGACCACTGGCCGCATCCTTTAGTTTTTATGTTGAGTTGATACACACCATATGCCACCTTTCTTAAGGTAGCTGTAAGTTTCCTATTGTCCTGGAGAAAAATCACACTATATTGTTTCACTGTGTGCCAGATATCAGCAGGTACTGTGATGGGTAGAGAAGTGCCTATGTTTCTGGACCCAGAAGGGCAGGAAGGGCACATACAGCTCTCTGTGAGCCTAGATGTCACTCGATTGGCCTGGAATGACAAGGGAATAAGACGACTGACAGAGAGGCTGGCCCGGCTGCGCTGGTCAGACCAGGCAGTGGCTGACCTAAGAAGATAACTTGCTTTGCTTAAAAGTGGATGTTTAAGCGATGCTTAACACAGGCAGTATTAACTTCTCCTTTTGTTCAGGCCATCAGCATGTGTTGTTCAATTACTGCACATCCCCCTCAATACAAGTGTGCACTGTTCATGTTGGTGTGTGCGCGCGCATCCTCCAAATCTTGTTTCATTTTTTTTTTCTGAATGTGACTATGTTTGGATGATACCTGAGCAGGGTTGCCTTTTTTTTTTTTTTTTTTAATTTATTACCATATATTATATTATATTTTTGCTTTCTTATAACTTTAAAGTCAAATCTTGGTATTATTAAAATTGTTTTAAAAAGGAATAAGTTGTCCAGTTGATATGAGGATCACTGGTCTGTCTCTAAAATAATATGGGTTTTCTTTAATTATTGTGGAATAATGTGCCAGCTACGTAGTCCACACAGTGACTTTGTACGTAGGAGGGAAAAGCGGCGATGCTCTCCATGGGAAGATGTGCAGCACAGAGGAAGGGGACTCCGTGTGCTTTATCTACTTCAGCAGTGGAGCTGCGTCTCGGGCTTTTGTGAATGCAGTTTAGCTGCCTTGTACAGACCTTTGAAAGAGACATGCAATCTATGAAGATTATAGTTTTTCTTTTTTTTAGAAGATATATTTGCAAAAGATCTTTCCAAAGAGAATGTGCCACAGATCTTTTGTTTTTCTCCGTAATGAGGATTAATTTGTTTTAAAAAAACGTACTTGATTTGTTCACCTTCAAATTCTTTTCACAAGAGGATCGAGCTGTAAAAAAAAATTAATAAAAATTTAGAGAAATCATTGGGTTGAATCATGCTTCCATTTTTGCCTAAATTAAAAATCTCCTAAAATTGTCATATTTAATTATGATTTACAGCCAAGGAAAGGCTTGCATGGAACAATGTGCCCTCCATCATAATACATATTAATTGTTAAAATGGAAAAAGTGCGGGCAGTGGCTAGCTCATCCTTCTGTTCAGTTTATTTTCACGATCTTAATCACATGTAAATTAGCCTGATATCACACATGTGACTTTTTATCCTTCTAACATGTGCCAGGTGCAACAGTGGCCAAGTTTGCCTATTTGCCATTTCTTTGTTGGGCAGACAGATGTAGAATGCTGGTATTGAATCTAAAGGCCATCTGCTCCCTCCTCCCCTTGCCACTTTGAAAGAAATGCTCTGCTTCAATGGTTTTATGAAATCAGAAAGGACTGAACTTCCTGAATTTGAATCCTGGGTCTCCAGTTTGCTATGTGACCTACCTAGTCTTTTCTCACTTATAAACTTTATTCATCTACCCAGTAAAAGCCAGGATCACATTAGGTGATGTATGAAGAGTGCTTAGCATAGTGCATGAAGTAAACATTCAGAAACTACTGTCTATTTAAATTTATTCCCACCCCTCACTGCACTACAATACCCCAACCTCTGACCTTCCAGTCTCTGAACACTCATAAAGACCTCACAACCCACCTCTTCCTCTTTCATTTTGTTTTTCCTTATATTAGGGTGACTTCTACTCATATTGGTCCTAATGAACAAATAGGGACCCAGCTCTGGCAAGCTTGTGGTTAAGTTGCAATAACGAGCATGCGTTGGCAAGTTGGGAAAAGGGAGTATTTTATTCCTGATGAAGCCACAGGGAAGAGATCTCATTTGCAAGATGGGTTATAGCATGTTTCCTGGGCTTTCATCTTTTTTACAAAATCTTTCCATGTCATATCTTGTTTATTGCAGATTTTCAGGAGTAGTTGTCCATCTTGTGGCAGTACCAGTTTTAACCAACCTCCTTATTATACATTGAGATTATTTCTAATTTGGACATATTGTAAAGGATGCTTCTGCAACCGTCTCCGAAGCAAACTACTTGAGCAGATACAATATTTTACCTTATTTATGTAAATGTGTGCATGTGTATATTTATGCTGAGTTGTATTTCACCCCTGAAAATTTCAGTACGCACTTCCTAGGAAAGTTTCCAACACAACTGCAATACCTTTATGTCATCTAAGGAGATTTCTCAACATCTAATATTTAGCCCATATTCAAATTTCTGCAATGGTCCTCCCAAAGGCCTTATAGCTTATTTTTGAACCAGAATTCAGTCATTTCATGTATTACATTTAGCTGTTAATGTCTCTTTAGTCTTCATCCAGCACAACAAAAACATCTTTATTTTTTATTGTAATGTTCTCCATCTTAGATTTGCGTTTCCCTAAGTTTTTTAAATTCATTTATCTCCTGTATTTCCTGCAAACTGGGTTAGGTCTAGAGGCTTGATTATGTTTGGCAAGAGTACTTCGTAGGGTTTGTGAACTTCATATTACATCACTTCAGAGGTACCTAAAATCATTGGTAATGATGCTAACTCTTGCATCTTTGGTTGAGATGTGATCACCAGAACTCTGTGGTAAACATAGGCTTTTCCCTGTTTCAACAACCCCTCACTTAGTGATTTTAGCATGCACTGATAATCCATTCCTTTGCCAATTCCTTCTCAGTATTCAGGAAATGCAAGGGACAGAAACACCAAATGTGGTAGGTGAGAAGCAGTGTCTTCTGATGTTTTCATTTACATTATTTCTATGTTACTGAATATATATGTGTATATATTTATATATAAATAAAAATATGTGCAATGATTGCATGTTACATACATGTTATATGTTATATATTTGTGTATGTGATTGTTACATATATGTAAGTAATTTTTGTCACATATCAAGTTGCCATTTGCAGTGCATGGGTTATGCGACTGATAAGGTAGACCCACTGCAAGTGTCTAACTTGGTAGATGTGAGGGAAGGTTTTCACCTCAATCATGAGTTCACCTCTAGGAAGGGTATTAATGAGGGAAAGGGATGCTGAGCAGTAAAACAAAAAATAGTAGATACTTCCAGTCTATTCACCTTTTTCCTTTTGATTTAAATATTCAGGATATTAACCTCTTACTATGTTGTAAATATTTCCAAATTATGCCTTGCTTTTCATTATGGCACTTTTTTTACAGTTTTTTAAGTAGGTTGACTTCTACTGTGTGAGTCAGGGTAACTACCACTGACAACTCTGAGGTAAGTAGTAATTTCCCAGTTGTGTCCTCAGTGTTTTTATAAGCAAGTATTTAGGCATTTTGGAGCCTGAATTATTTAAATAGATACTTGTTCCCTACTTGCCAGGGTTGTTGGGAACATAAAATGTCACAATCCAGGTTTTTTTTAAGCAGGACATTTGGTGGCATTCAGAACCCTCCAGTCAAGTTCAAACGACTTTGAAGCCCAATGGGTCTTAGTGGTTTAGTAGCTGTTACTTTGGTTGTGGTAAGAAAGCTACACCCGTCTTGTATGTTTTGTCTTAGAACAGGACTATTTATTTCAGTGTTTGTGGCTTCCCTATTTAAACCTGGCTGAAAGCAAGGCTGTAGTGAGACACCACAGCTCTAATAAAGACTGTACCCTTCTAATAGACTGGAGGGCGGCCTTGAAGTACTTCCTAAAGAGATGATTCCATTTTAGATTTAAAAGACTGCCTGCCTGCCCCAGATCAGTGCTTTAAATCACCCTTCTCTATAACTGGAGCCCAGTCCTAACATCTTGTTTACCTTAGTTCATGTGTGGGAGGCAGAAAGAATTATGGGTTTATAACTCCACTGCTAAATATTTCCGTAAATTATCATCTAAACACAACAGCAGCAACACACACAAATAGCTGCATGCACACAGGCTTCTACACCTATGGATATGATTGAACATGGAAAACGAATTGTATGCAACTGCATGGGCTATAGAGAGATGTCTGTAACCATCCAACTCCATCTTGAAGGCTTCAAAGAAGCTCCTGCAGGTAGGACTTGGTACCCAGGATCGCAACTAAGGACATTACAAGCATCTCAAAGGAGCAATTAAAATTGCAGTGCGATAAACCTTTAAAGAAAATAGCATAAAACAAAAATTTTAAAGTCATGAACAAGGTAAACTCTAAAGGTTAAATTCTCAGCATATCCAAAATAATTAAAATAGGCAACAGATGGCAGTTCCCCAGGGTCCTCCCCCAAGTTGGATAGTAGAGAGTTGGAACAAACTAGCTCAGAAACTGGTGACTTTGAAGGCTGAGTGCCTTGGTCCCAGCTGGGTGCTCACCACTTTGACCGTGCAGTATCTGGACAATACAGTCAACCAGAAGGCAAAGCAATAATCTGCATCATGCAAGCACCCGGATGTCTGATGCTGTACTTCTTCACCTGTTAACAAAAAGGAGGGATTAGTATATATGATATCCTGAAGTCTGCAGAGTAAAAATATTAGCAGTGATGTGTTAAAGAAATAAACAGAACTTACTAAAAAGACCACTTTCAAAATTAAAATCTAGAGGGGGGGTGCTGAACATTTGTTGCATTTTTCAAAACAATTTATAACACTTCACATCTGCAGAACTAGGTGGACAAGTGTACACACGCACTGCTTTGTGGTAGTTTTTATGGGAAGAGTTAACACTGTCCATTTTGGCAGCAGTGACAATCACTGGATTAATCAAAACTTCCCCCTATTCCTTAAAAAGCAGTGTTCATCATAGCAACATTTTAAAATTTCTGCTACATGTTAAAAAATTTTTAATTCAATTTTCCCTCATGTTCAATGCTTATCCTGATTTTGAATCAATTTTCTCCTATCCAAACTGTAAGGATAGTGGGGAAGACAAAGGAGGCTGTGCCAGTTCCCACACGAAGAAGCTGAAACCTGAACCCAAACTTCCCCCAAAAGTCATGTGACACCTCACCCCACCTGCATCACCCCTTACTCACCAATCCCCGATTGCCACACGACCCTCACCCGCATTTTTTCCTACAAAACTCCTTCCCAAGAACAAAAGACTGCAACTTCCTGGCCCACGTTCCCCCCGGACCAGTGAACTTCGCCCGGAAGCAGTCCCAATAAACTTTTGCTTGCCCAGCTTGTGGCTCACTCTCGTTCTTCCTTGGAAAATACCTTACATTTGGTGCCGAATCCTGGGAGGAGTTTGATGCCCGCTGGGGCCACTCCGACATAATTTCCCGAGGAATCCGGATCAGATCTCCGGCTAGCCATCCACCTCGCGAACCGAGAGTAAACCCAACTCCCCCTGTTGCTCTGACTGACTCCGGGAATCCCTGTCTGTAGTCACAGCTGTGCCAGGGGTATCTCTTCTCCGCTCCGCTGGGAGCGGCTGC